>VWZZ01003419.1:51841-67844 GCA_013399095.1 Psophia crepitans | reverse complement strand
AGGGAGGCTTGTAACTGGGAATTTTATTGTTCCTTAAATATTGGTGCTCCTTTCTTAAAGAAGAAAAATATATATGCTGTTTTCAATTAAATGGGACAAGACTTTAAGTATGCTGACATGCTTGAAGGAAATGCCATTAACAAATGTTGTGCTTAGCCTGTTCATGTCAATCAACCAGCTGGCATTCAACAAAAAATCTATTGTCATGGAGCTGGACTGAACTAGATCTTTCTGTTAAGGTGCAAGCAGATTAAAGATGCTCTTGCATATTTTTTTTTTTCTAAAAATGATACTTTATTGTTTCCCCAAGCTCACTGTACAGCATTACAGAATTTTATCATACTATGAAATGTGCCAATATTCAAAAAGCTATAGATTGAACTCACACAGAAATAAAGACACCTTCATTAGTATTCAGATGAGTTTTGTAATTAAAGTCAATATCCTTCTGTAAATGTCCAAATGATATGTGCAATTATAAAGATTACATTAATTTTATGAACATCTGTGCAAAATTCATAAAATCAAGCCAATCTTGATGCTTTGCCAGCTTCTTACTTTTGAGAGTGCGAAAGGATCAAAATACGAAAAGTCTTGCTTCCTTTGGTAAATATACCTTTTAAAATATACCAAAGAAATGGGCAGTGTAGCTCAGTTTGGAAATGTGTAAGCTAATCCAGGTCTGCAAGTACCAAAACTGAACCCTTGAAGCGTTCTTTGTGCTACAGAGTACTGTAATAATTCATTGTAGGAGATTATTGCTCTTTATGAGACAAACATGGTAGACTGCACAGGTTAATTTACACTCTTTGAATGATTCCGGTTTGCTTTAGGTTAGTACTGAACTACCTTCTGAGATGATAATGAAGAAAAAGAAAAAAAAAAAAACCCAAACAAAAGAACCCTTCTATTACCACAATCTGGGAATAGGAAAAAAGCAGCAATGTGCTTAGTTTGCAGAGTAGGTTACCTGGACTTATAAATTTGGCCTTGATAAATGGGAATATTATCAATTTATACAACAACTTTCAACTTCTGGCCCCATTTATGAAGAATTTCCATTGCTACTGTCACTAGGAGTGTTTCCTTTTGTTTTTCCCAGCTCTGGGGTGCCCAGTAGAGGAAAGACATGGAGCTGCTGGGGCAAGTCCAGAGGAGGGCCACAAAGTTGATCAGAGGGCCGGATCACCTCTCCTACGAGGACAGACTGAAGAAGTTGGCTTGTTCAGCCTGGAGAAGAGAAGGCTCCAGGGAGACCTAGTTGTGACCTTCCAATACCTAAAGGGGGCCTACAGGAAAGCTGGAGAGGGGCTGTTTACAAGGGCAGGGAGTGATAGGACAAGGGGTAATGAATTTAAACTAAAAGAGGAGAGATTTAGATTAGATATTAGGAAGAAATTCTTTACTGTGAGGGTGGTGAGGCACTGGAACAGACTGCACAGAGAAGTTGTGGAGGCCCCATCCCTGGAAGAGTTCAAGGCCAGGTTGGATGAGGCTTTGGGGCAACCCGGTTTAGTGTAGAGTGTCCCTGTCCATGGCAGGGGTGTTGAAACTAGGTAATCTGTGAGGTCCTTTCCAACCCAAAACATTCTATGATTCTATGTACGTTTGCTGAAACATAGGTGCTTGCTGCTGTTTCATAAATTCTGAGACATGAAGGGACTCTGATCCTGGAAGATATGACATGGGACATGGAAGATAAACCCATCCTGCTGTGGCAGGTGGAAGTCAGGTGAGATTCCTGAGAGAATCTCACATATAATTAGTCAGAATTTGGTCCTTTAACTTCACCACAGAAGCTTAGATTGTTAGAAACAGATGATCAAAAAGACAGAAAGACAAGGTTGTAGGTCCTATACTTTATCTACATGAGTTGCTCTGTAGATATCAACAAGAGTTGCATATGAAGGCCTTAAAGCAAGTGGATCATTACCAAGTGTGCCTTTACTTATTTTGTTGTCTGCTTAAGTAAAAACGCCACAAAACATAAACCTGTATGTTTCGTGTCCAGCATGCTTCTGCCACTAATAGGGTTCAGAAATAGCTCAGAAAAAATTGATTCAGAATAGGTATAAAAGACCTTCCTTATGCCTCAGAAATATTCTCCGAAAGGGTGCTTTTTGAGAAGTCACTTTTCTACTTTCCAAGAGTGTGCTTCAGCAATGCCATCCCTCAAGCTAATTTACAGCAGCAATGGTTTCAATCACAATTATAAAGAACTGAAAAACAATTGCTTTTGTTTGATTCTTTGTTCATATGACACAATCACTCTCTGGTGTTATATAATATTATACCAAATGTATTGTAATGTTTTAAACAACTTTGTTACATGTTAATACTATTTTTTTCTATTTAACATCTTTTGTTTAATTTCTCTCTCTCTGAAGTAATAACATTGGCACAATAGAGTGTGTAATAGCTCTGTCTATCATGAAACCTGTTAGTGCACAGATTGTAAACCAGAAGACAGTAATGGATCCTTTGAAGCTTTACAGCATCAGGTTGCTGCACGTGCACATTAAATTTATGTGCTGAAGGCCTTGTGATCTTACGTTGAATAATATCCCCACTCATGCAGTAACTGCTTTTCTTAACAAGATGGCTTTTGTACTTTTCCTACCAAAGACTCATTTTAAAATGTCGTCTTTGAATTACAGGAATACAGAAGATAATTTGAAACTGGTAATTTCTACTTTTGTTTCTGTTTAAACAGCTTCCCAACTAGCAACTGTGTTGGCTTTAAATTCCTGAAAGAAGGATACTGCTCTACATCTAAAAAATTATTCAAGCTACACCCAAAGTGAAACAGACTTTAATGCAACAGTAACAAAAATAACTGAGTTATGTGGTTTAGAGTAATTTTTCGTATGTACCCTACCTTGTTCTTGCTGTAGTGCAGTTAAATACAAGATAGGTACAAAACAAAATCCTGTACTGCTGACTGCAATACATCCAACCACCTGGTGGAATACATCAAACATTTAAGTATGCATAGCAATATCACAAATTGTGACAGGGGAAAAAAAAAAGGAATAAGAATTCTGTTCCTTTGAAAATACCTTTCTTTATGGTATAATTCAACTGTTATTGAACTAAATGATAAAGCTAGTATTGAATTTGGACCTAGGTTTCTCATACAGAATATTTTATTGACAATGTCACTTTAGAAAAGTGGAAATGAACTTTCAGGAGAAAACTTTTCAGCTTGCAACTGTGGGAATGACTATAAATACAGAGGACACCTTATGGAAGTACAGCTTTATGTAGCTAAACTGCCTTTTTTTTTTTTTAATGGAAAGACGGTTGCCCATTACAATAACTTTCTTATTGTGTTCCTAGCATATGCCTGTTTTTCACAAACGCATGGATTTTCCTGCAAAGTATCTCCAGACTTAATTATGTATTAAAGTAGTAATGAATAATATCCTTATATTTCAGTAAGCATAAAGTATTGTTCTATCAACTTGGTTAAACATTGACAACTCATTCACTGCCAATGCTCACAATTTTTGCTTTTCCTAATCCAAAAGATTTTTAAGATTCTGAAGGGATAAACACAAACATTTTATAATGTATTGGCACTGATTTCACTGTGCAAGTGATCTCCTTGAAGTGTGTGGTCTTTCAGAAAGTGTATGTTACTCCAGCCAAAAGTAAATGGATGCTTGAGGTCGTGATATTTGCCAAAAGTGAGGGTTAGATTCTATGGCTGCAGTATTTGCGATTCTAAAAGGAATGCTTTGAAATTTCACTTTATGAAAATAGACCTAAATTTTTTTCAGGGTTTTGTCAACTTTATATAATCTAGAAAGAGAACCAAGATATCATCATAGTTTCAATAAGCATGACAGTTTCATCCCAGCAATAATATTCGCAAAAAATTGTCCACAAACTATCCATAAAGAAAAAACATACTTCACTCTAAACTTTGAAAATAACCTTTCAAAATAACCTTTGAACCTAAATCTACCAATGAATATTTTATCAGCATAATAAAAAGATTATGTAGGAGGTAGTTAAATACAGATTAATAAAATGCAAGTGCTTTTTGTAATTTTAAAATCGTTGAAGTTTAATCTTATGAAAGTTCTCTCTTATTTGGGGCAAGAGATACGAGACTTAAGTTATGAGCTGCTAGCATGAAAATCAAGTTTGTTCTTTAGTTACAATTGGGCTAGACTGTATACAGGCCCAGTGCTTCAATTCCTCAGATGGCCCAGGAATTTCCAACCAATAATCTGCAAAGGCAAGCTAATAGACTGGCTTGAGATAATACAATGGAATGAAACTGAGTGACTGATGGCACCTTCACAATTAAGTATTTGAGAGATTATTACATTTGGGAATCTGGAATAGTTCTAGAAATTTCCTCCAAAGTAACTGTTGATATGTCTAGTACAGTTGATAATTCTTACTGTGTTGTTTGACATCTTGGGCAGCATGTCCAAAAGTGTCCTTGCTGCAAGACAAGGGCATATGAGTTTATGTATAGATAAACATTTGTAGACGGTCAATAGAAACTGTTCCTGCAGAAAAGGTCACATAAGTGTCTTTTGCATGCAGTTAAGATATTTGAGAGATGTTTCACATGTAGTTAAGTTGCACAAATATCAATCAATTATGCAAATGTCGCAGTGGACATGCATGACCATGGCTAGCTGGATTATGAAAACTAACCACATATAGTCAAGCAAAACAGTGACTCAAATAATCTCTGTCGATAGACCTGAAGATGCTACTGTGAGGACTTTTGCAAAAGAGATTCCCATCACCACCAGGTGGCTACTGGCTATCCTTTAAGTGAGATTTAATTCCCTATGTGAGTATTAACCTATATCAAGATTCCAACACTTCTTCCACACGCACCTCCTACTGCCCCCATCCTGTAACACTTTCTTCAGGTGGTTTCAGAACAATTGATGATTTCAGAAGTGCTAATTCCCAGCTTTAAGCATGGAATATAACAAATTGCCTTTGGTACTGGACCCACACTATATAGTGGTGTCTGGTTGTGTTTTGAAGGAACTTTATATGTTCTCAAAGAACTTTTGATTCTTTGCCAGAGTTGTCAAGGGATCTGCAGAGGTCATACAACCCTCTCTGATCATGACTGTGGTTTTCTTACATTCTGAATAGTAAAGTGTAAAGGAGGAAAAAATGATACCCCATTTGCCATGTTACCTCTCATCCTTCTCTTTTGTATGGCTCTGCTGAGCAATGAAGATAAGGAAGACAGAGAGTTCACATGTACTTCTGACTGCCAGTAAGAAAGATTTATTGTAGAAAGCTCCTGAGAGACCAATTAATATCATCAGGATTGACAAAATATGTGTACCATGAAGAATATAGGCAGCCCATCAACACAGACTGTGAAGGTAAGGTCACTGAACACAAGAACACTAAGGGACAAATTTAGTCAGACTGGAGTAAAAATTGAACACTAATTAAGGAATTGTAAACCACTCACAGCACTCACAGTCGCAAAATACTGCCTACTATAGAACTGTATTTTCTATGGAGGTGCATTCTTTTTTGTTAAAGCACCACAGATAAATACTGAAAAAAAAAAAAAAGTAGGATTAAATATTATCCCAACCAAGTCTTATGTTTCCTATCTGTGAGAGTGATCATGGTTCAGAAATGATGTTGATTTTTGACTTGGGTGATTCAAGCGAGGATTCATTGTTTTACATTACAAAAGGAGATGTTGTCAAATGTAGATATTTCAAACACTTAATTGTGATCACTGGCATTCACTGCTTTTCAGGCAATGCTGCTCAACTATTAATTGTACTCATCAGTGTCCTAGGACACTAAGTAAGTGAGATTTGAGGTTGAAGGATGATAGAAAATCGCTAAACATAACCAATCCTATGGAGGACAAGAAATTCCTGCAGGAAGAATTACATCATCTAGAAGACTGGGATGATAGAAGTACTAATAAATGTGGTTTATGATTTTGTCTGTGCCATTGTCTAAGTCATTGCCAAAGCAAAGGCACTGAAGCACTGTCTACATCATGTTTAAGAGCTTGATAAAATCCGTAGGATATCTATGACTTGGACTGCATTCTCTATGATATCAGGCTTCATCTAACCACACTCCAGGGTAAGATGTTTCTACTAGGGACTCCAAGACCAAATGGTCTAATTGAAAATGGCACAGACACATCTGATGGTATGTTACAACGTATGACCATAACATCATATGTTGATGTGTACTTTACAGCCACTCCTGGGGAAAAAAAAAAAAAGTAAAACAGGGAAAATAAGTGATGGCAAATACAAATCCAACAGTAAAGCTGACCAAGGTAGCTGGCAACTAGCCATGAAAAAAATCTTTGCAAACTTTTTCTATGGTGAGTTTGACATAAGTTTGTCTTAACTTTACATTTACTATGCTGTAGTTGTCATTCCTCTGTCTCTCCATTTATAATAGAAACTTATCACACTGGAAGGTAAGAATAAATACATTAATTATGTTATATTATGTTGTTATGTTATGTTATGTTATGTTATGTTATGTTATGTCATGTCATGTTATGTTACCTTATGTTACGTTATGTTACGTTATGTTACATTACATTATGCTATTTTAGTGTTGTGTATTTAAATGCTTAAGTAAATATGTCTTCATGAGCCAATATTATTTTTTTGTTAATTTGTTATCATTGTCAGGATATTAGATCTCGGCAATATAGCACCTAAACACCTAAAATTAAAATTGTGTATCACATCAGTGTGGTCTTCAGATGTGCATTTGTGAGCAAGATACCGTTTTGCCACACCTCAAGCCTTTTCAAGAAGCAAATTGAAGCAAAGTCAAGACAGAATTTTAAGAGTAGAATATATTGAGGCAAAGGTTGTCATAAGTAAATATCCTTTCTTCAGATAACTGGTACCTGATATGATTATACTAGCACTTAAAGTTGTCAGAGATGTTCATTAACACTTACAATGAAGAGTGAGCACTCTCTGAAATATGCATGTGGTCCTTGAATAGACAAACAAGTTACATCATATCTCTGTATGGACATAACAAATCAACCTGTTTTCCAGTTTTGTCTCTAGATCAACATTAATAATATTGGTTTTGTCATTTTTTGTTGGCTTTTGTTAGGTTGGTTTTGGGGGTTTTTTTTGGGGCTGTTTTGTTGGTTGGTTTGGTTGTTTTTGAGAGCGTGTAGCGAGATATATGCTGAAAATGGCTGTATTTCTGCAAAACTGAGATAACTATATATCACCGACTTGTGTTTTGATGTCATTTATTTATGCTACAATACAAAGAAAAAAATTGCTAGATGTCTGCATAAATAAAATATGTTTGGGGAAAAGAACGTGGCTTTTATAAAGGGAAGTTCTTCCACTCAAGTCTCGTTCTTTCCAGAATGGAACACCAAGTACGTGAGTAAGAGTAATCTGGTTAATAGAGTTTGCAAGCAGATTTTGGTAATGTTTTTAAGAAGGTTTGGTAAAGGTTTTTAAGGTTTTGGTAAAGGTTTTTAAGAAGGCAGCCAAAGCATAAGAATAATGGTAACTGGCTGCTTAAACAGTTCATTTAAAAAGCAGGATTTCAGTAAATTGCCAGTTTTTGCAGTGGAAGAAGGTTACACATCAATTTCTACAGCAAAGTGGGCTGCAGTTTCTATCATTCAACATGTAAATGACATAAAACATAAAGTGAAAAGATTGCTGATGAGAGCTTATTTTGAACAACTGCAGAAGAATTAAGGTCTGAGTGGCTGGGGGATAGAATTGTATCTAGACAAATATAAAGCGACATGTTTTAAAAAAAAATAATCTTCAAAAATAACCTGATGGATTCTGAAGTAATTGTTATCACTGAGAACTGAAGCCTTAGTGGTATGAAACCGTCACCTCAGTATGCATTAGTGGTTAAAAAAGAAAGTAAATCTTCAAAATTATTATGAAACGAATACTGGAAAAAAAAAAGGAAAATATTATGATGCAGTTTAGCACATACTTAGTTTATTCATATCTTGAACACAGCCTGAAGTTCTAGCTCTGCACATCAAAAAATGTATAGGACAACTGGAAGAAATTCAGAGAAAGGTAATTATGACGGTCAAAGGTCTGAAACCACTTCCATTTAAGAAACAATTGTGTAATACTCTTACCATAAAGTCGTCTTCAGTCTGGAAAAAAGACAGGTGAGAAGGATTATGACAAATGTCTCTAAAATCACACATGGCAGGAAAAGAATAGATAGTGATTAAATCACTATTTCTACAAGTACAGGAACAAGGATTGTTAAATTGAAGGTAGTAGGAGCCAGGTTTGTGAAAGAAAAAAGCGAATGCTTCACACTACAGGTAGGTGTGCTGGGGAATTCCTAGCCTTGTGAGTGCTGAAATATGGTCTCAAAGATCAAAAATCTCAAAGACCAGAGTTTTCCCTGGGTATCCATTTATGACCACTTTTCTGACTGGTTTTCCACTTAGGTGTAATTCTGTCCCCAATACAATTGAATGGTCTTCCTGATGGGAGCATCCATAAAGATGACCTGGTTATAACAGGAAAAATACTGACAGAAAATGTCTGCTAAAACACTGATAAGAGAAGATGCCTGCCATCCTGGAACTGCTAGCAACCTGCCAGCCTGGGAGTCTGTCCTGTGAACAAGAAGCATCCTTAAGAAGCACAGCTGGCGTCTTTGAAGTGCAGCTGGGTACCTAACAAACAGAGTCGTCTTGAGATACCATCATTAAGAGGAAATACAAGGAGCTGCAACAGCAACTTACCATCTACAAAGGTGAAAAACAGTCTCAAAAAGGGGAAAACATACTGAGAAAGTGCAAATCATCAACTGCTATTGGCTGTTCTAGCTGAAAGAATAGAAAAACAATCTGGAAAAATAAAAACTGGACGGAGAGAACAGAAAACATAATCTATTGCCTGTTCCAAGTGAAAAGTATACATTAGCAACAACTATTGGCTGCTCCAGCGGTAGTGTCCTACACCCCTTTACATCTCTGTGATAGAAAAATGACTTGCTTTCTACACAAAATGAAGCCTTTCTCTCTCTGAGAACTCCCCCTGCACCAACTTTTCTATGCAATCTCCTAGACAGATTGGAGATTAGTGGCTCACTCCAGACTCCATGATGCAGATCATCTCTGAAGTGAGACTTTGCCCATCTTTTATTGGTCCCACTTGAGGTTAGCCATTTTGAGGTCCCACTTCATTGAGCTGTTTGATAAACACTATACCTGTGTTACTTTGAATAATACATATATTTTGATATAAATAGGCATGCATATAAGTAGTTATTCATATTTGCTGCTTTACTGATGGTTATCTTGTCGTAATTTGTAATATTGAAATACATACTTGCTGTTACCATTGATTGCTGCTACTACTGATTGCAGATACAATTGAAATACATAGACTTTTTATTGATCATAAGTATACTTGCTTTACTAATAGCATTTTGTAATAATTTGTAATAATGAAGCTTAGGAAATAAAACCTCCATGTCCTTGTGAATTGGAACTCCTGTGAAACTCACTGTTGCAATTTTTACACATCACAGGTCAAGTACGTTTTATACGTCATGGCACTTCCTGAAGGAGTGAAAAACCATGGAGATACCAAGTGACAATGAGGGGAAAGCAGTTAGGGGTTTGCAGTTCATTTATGGCCACTCATCTTTTGCCTAAAATACAGACATTTTGTAGATTTAACTGCAGAGTAATTTTTAATATTTTTTCATATCTAGAACAATTTATAATTCTCTTATAAATACACAAAATTTTATGAAATCATTTACATTATCATTGTCTATCAGTAACTGTGGACCTGTAACATGTTTCTTCCTTGATCCAATTTTTTACTTTGCCTTGTGGTTCCGGTTAGATTTCCCTGTTTTGATTACTCTCATCAATAAGAAGTTAAGCCAATATAATGATAGTCTCAACATCAGGGAAGTCAAATAGTCCAGTCTGGTACAATGTTTTCAGGAAAAATGAGAGTAGAATAATGACTCTTTCAATCAGAGTGGGGGAAAAAAAAAAATGGAAAAAAACCCAGGTCTCAGATCTCAACTTTAAGATAAAGACCAACATTTATTTAGTGACTTGCCTGGGACACATTATAATTTTCATCTGTTCCTGTCTTTATACTGATGAGTCTGAATAGAACAAATAAAGTAAGTCAGAATGGGAAAAAATCTCATCTATTGTTGTCAGATCGTTTATTAGCTATGTTCATTTTTATATTGTTAAGTTAACCTTTAGTTGTCACAATTTCTAGTACTGCTAATAATCTTTAAAAGAAGATTATAATAATTTTAAAGCTTATTGAAATCGGTGTAAGCTTTTGTCTTGGCTTCAGTGAAATTTAGAATAGGGTTTCTATTTTGATAAAAACAATGGTTCATTTTGCAAAGGAAAACTTTTTAACAAAATTGGCATTTTGGTTTGGTTTTTTTACTCTGGTTTACAACTTTCATTTTTTTGAGAATTTGATGTTCTCTATTCATCTGACAATGAGAATGTATTCATTACCAATGTTTTACTATTCTTTGATACACAAGTCCAATTGGAAAGTGACATTTGAGCTGTTAAATAAACTGAAATAGCTGGCCTGCTTTCATAGATCAACTGTTAGCACTATTGTTCCTTTTAATTTTATTTCATAGTGGAGATTTATTGCTGTTTGTCTGATTTTTATTTTTCCCCACAAAATATGGAAAGATGTGGCCAAAAATTAGTGAAGAAAAAACTAAAAGACACGATGTCAGTGTCTGCTAAAAATTCCCTTCCCCTGAAAATGAGGGACAAACTTAAAAGGGATCTCTCAGGTTTTGTTTTCTGGTTTAAGACAAAATAGTAAATAGTTAAAACCATGCAAAGTTTCCAACTGAAAGAACATTCTGGCATGTCTGTTTCTTGTAACTGCTAGAAATTACTGCTAGAAACTAGTATGTGGGGAAGGTAAATTTGGACTTTAAGTTAGACTGAGATGAACCCCAGTCAGCAGCCTACAGAAAATACAAGTTATTTGTCTCAAGTTACAGAGGGAAACAGAAGTCTGACTGATCTTTGTTATCAGCAGAAATGTGAATACTAGGTAAGGTGTTGTACAAGTAGAACCTCTTCCAGATCGTAGTTTGTCCAAAGAAGTGAAAGAATCAATAAATATTGTTTAGTTTTAACGAACTTGATCTTGAATTATTTCAGTCTTGTTTATTTAAAGGAAACCCTCACAGTATGATACTTAGTGGGCTATGATTGAAGCCCTCCTCTAAGTAAAGCAAACACAAGAGTGCTGCCTTTGGGAAGTGAGTCCATAAGGCCGCAATAGCTAGCAATGTTACTTCTGTCTGGATAGCCATGAGACCTGTTCCATAGAATCTAGACTTGTTCAGCCTGGAGAAAAGAAAGCTTTCAGTACTTAAAGGGCTCATAACAAAAATGGGAACAAACTTTTTAGTAGGGGCTGTTGCAATAGGACAAGGGGTAATGGTATTAAACTAAAGGAGAATAGATTCAGACTAGGAAGAAATTTTTTACAATGAGAGGTGGTAGATGCCCCATCCCTGAAAACATTCAAGGTCAGGTTGGATGTGGTTCTGAGCAACATGATCTAACTGAAGATGTCCCTGCCCATGGCAGGAGGGTGGACTAGGTGACTATTAAAGGTCCCTTCCAACCCAAACTGTTCTATGATTCCATGATTTTAACTGTGATTCATGTGATGAAAAAAATCAAGACAGTTTCTTATTTCAAATTTCTTATGTCATCTGGACTTCGCCATTTTAGAATAAAATAGTAGTTGTATCTTCTAAATTTGTATCCCCCAGACCGACAGGTGTGGAAGGCATAGGAAACAATGATAGTATTGATTTAATTCAATACTACCAAGAGTGAATATTATTAAGTGAATAAAGCATTCAAGTACTCCAGTCTCAATCCGGAGCAAAAGAAAATAAGGGAGGGGTGTTTCTTTATTAAATTTTACTTATGTCTTGTTATGAAAATCAATAACTGTTGGACTATATACATCATCAATTCAACTTTTTAGACCATAAGTAAATAGATTAGAAAATGCAGTGATTTTACACTTGTTGTGTGAAGATTCAAGAAGAGCTTTACATAAGACAAACTAAAACTTGCAGAGCAAAATCTTCACTGAAAAATTCTTCTAAGCCAAGAAACACTGAAAATGAGACAATCTAAGCCTTAAAAAAAAATGGATTTCTCTCTGGCTCACAACATAAGTTGAAGGAAAAACTCCTTTTCAAAACTTAGTGTACTTTAGTCCATTCTAAAAAGAAGTTGACCTATTTTTTCATTTAATGAATGAAAACTGTTATTTGCTAGTTCCTTGAAAATCCCACCTTAGCTGAAGGATAAACCTAAAGAGTTGATGAAGCTGTGAATATTTCTGAAGTGAAGAAAGCTCTCTCTTGCTTTCTGCAATTTAGAAGCTCTACCAAAAAGAATCATTAAAAATTCTACCCTTGTTACAAAGTGCAGGAGAAAAATGATCCTTCTGGGGCCTGATTAGGTTCAGCTCTTGATATACATCTTGCAAAACTCTTCATTTTCACAGGCTCATCATCTAATTTAGCTGAAAAGGATCGAATACCCTTTGTTATACTTCTGCACTTCCAGTTATTTGAACTATTAATCAGAAGACTATCAATCATGTTCAAATCATCATTCAAAAAAATGTAAAGTGGTTTTTTTTCTATTTAATTTCATTTTATTATATAGTTTCAGTTGTGTTGTTATTCTACACTTCTTTAACTCTTTTATCACTGAAAGAAAATGGTGGGGTTATGGATGTGCATGTACTTGTGAATAACATCATCTACTGTTGTTACTCTGCTGTTACTGCATAAGAATGAATTGGAGCAGGCCACTGTTTCATGAAAATAGTGTCATGCTGGACTGGAACTTAATGGAAGAACACCTAATATTATTTATTGTTCATATAAAGACACTTTCAGGCCATTAATGGCGCTCTGTATAAAACCAAGTTTTTCTTTCAAGGATTTTACCATCTAAAATACTAGTGAACATAATGCTGAGAAAAAATAAAAACTAAGAAGGAAGGGAACTGTTTTGATATTTGGAATGAAACACTGAATCTGTAATCAATCAGAAATAGGATTTAATTTTGTTATGCCCTGGTTGAACATAAATGTCATTAATAGAATAGAATAAAGTCATTATTCTATTTCTCCTGTCTTCAGAATGAAAAATGTAGAGGTCATGAAGATGATATTTCACTCCAGCAGCCAGAAACGAATGTTGCAGGACAGGTTCTTTTCCCAGCAAAGAAAATATATTGTACTAACATTCCCAGCATATGCAGTATTTGAAAACTTGCAAAAATATGCCCTTTGTCATACCAGTATTTTCCATGATACTAGTGTAGGTTCTGGAGGAAGGATAGTGCGGTGGGTTGACCTCACTGGAGGCCAGGTGCCCACCAAAGCTGCTCCATCACTGCACCTTCTCAGCTGGACAGGGGAGAGAAAATATAATGAGAGGCTCGTAGGTTGAGATAACAATGGGGAGAGATTGCTCATTAGATACTGTCACAGGCAAAACAGACTTAACTTAGAAAAAAATTAATCCAATTTATAACCCAGAAAACAGAGCAGAGCAATGAGAAATAAAACCCAATCTTAAAACATGTTCTTCCACCCCTCCCTTCTTCCCAGGCTGAATTTCACCTCAGAATTCTCTACCTACTCCCCCACAGTGGCACAGGGGGATGGGGAATGGGGGTTGCAGCCAGTTCATCACATGTTGTCTCTGCCACTTCATCCTCCTCAGGAGGAGGGCTCTGGTGTGAGGTCCCTCCCACAGGAGACAGCTATCCACCAACTTCTCAAACATGCGTCCTTCCCATGGGCTGCAGTTCTTCACAAAGTGCTCCATCATGGGTCTCTCCCATGGGGTGCACACCTTCAGGATCAAACTGCTCTGGCATGGGTCCCTCACAGGGTCACAAGTCCTGCCAGCAAACCTGCTCCATCGTGGGCTGCTCTCTCCACGGATCCACAGGTCCTGCTAGGAACGTGCTCCAGCGCAGGCTTCCCACAGGGTCAAAGCCTCCTTCATGTGTCTCCACCTGCTCCAGCTTGGGCTCCTCCACTGGCTGCACGTGGAATTTCTGCTCTCCATCATCCTCCATGGTTTGCAGGGGAACAGACTTCTTCACCATCATCTTCTCCCCGGCTGCAGGGGAGTCTCTGATTCCGGCACCTGGAGCACCTCGTCCCCTTCCTTCTTCATTGTCCTGGGTGTCTGTGAGGCTCTTTCTCTCACATCTTCTCACTCCTCTCTCTGACTGCAAAAGCTGCCCCCCTCCCCTCCTTGCCTTCCCAACTACGTTATCACAGAGGTGCTACCACCATCACTGATGGGCTCAGCCTTGCCCAGCAGTGGGTCCATCTTGGAGCTGGCTGGCATTGGCTTTATTGGACACAGGGGAAGCTTCAGGTTGCCCAGGGAGGTGGTGGAGTCACAGTCCCTGGGGGTGTCTAAAGAAACGTTGGATGTGGTACATAAGGACATGGTTTAGTGGGTAATAGGTGGTAGAGGGGCGGTTGGACTAGATGATCCTTGAGGTCTCTTCCAACCTTAACGATTCTATGATTCTGTGATTCTAGCAACTTCTTGCAGAAGCCACCCCTCTAGGCCTCCCGCTACCAAAACCTTGACACACAAACTCAAAACCAAGAGGGACTAAAGTGTACTAGATAAATCAGTTCAATCTACTCTTTTACAAAAATCTGCCCACAGTGAAATGGCCAGCCTACCATTAATACAGCTCTATAACCAGCTACTTTTTCCACTCAATGGAAATAATGAATCACCCATTATCATTTGGTCACCAAACACTTACCTTCAGCAAGTTTCTCTTAATTTCAGAGACTTTTGTTCAGGTCTTATCTACCTTGCTGCATAATACTTCATTCACATGCCTTTATGGACTCTCACCAAGTGTTGACACTCAGTAAAGCACAGCTAACAAAGCAAAATCAGCCAACCCCACAATGCTATTACGATCATTATAATAAAGCACATTGTTCACACAAATCTTCCACTAACTGACAGCCAGTTCAGATGAATTGTACTTCTTGGAGGCAATATCTTATTTTGATAATGTTGTGTTTTAACCCCCGCTGGTACCTAAGCACCACGCAGTCGTTCAGTCAGCCCTGCCCTCTGCCCCAGGGAATGGGAAAAAAAACACAACTTGTGGGTTGAGATAAACACAGTTTAGTAGAATAGCAAAGAGAATAACAGTAACAGCAACAGTAACAGCAACAATAACACAAGTGATGTACCAATGCAATTGCTCACCACATGCAGAAGAAAAAAAAAAAAATAATAAACCAACCCAATCCCCACTCTGCTTCCAAGCAGCGCTTTATGTTCATTTACAGAGCTTGGAAGGAGGGGCTGGCCACCTGGGAGCAATATAAGGCTGCTGCCAGAGAATGTAGGGAGGCAACAAGGAAAGCTAAGGCTTCCCTGAAACTAAACCTTGCCAGGGAGGTCAAGGGTAACAAAAAGGGCTTTTACAAATACATTGCAGATAAAACTAGTGCTAGAGGCAATGTAGGCCCACTGTTGAATGGGGCGGTGCCCTGGTGACTGAGGATGCAGAGAAGGCGGAGCTACTGAATGCATTCTTTGCCTCTGTCTTCACTGCTGCAGACTCTCCCCAGGAGCCCCAGTCCCCTGAAGCCTCAGATGAAGTCGGGGCTAAGGATGAGCTACCCTGGGTTGACGAGGACTGGGTTAGGGAGCAGTTAGCCAAGCTAGACATCCGCAAGTCCATGGGGCCTGATGGGATGCACCCGCGAGTGCTGAGGGAGCTGGCGGAGGTCATTGCCAGGCCACTCTCCATCATCTTTAGGAAGTCATGGGCGATGGGAGAGGTGCTAAAACATAGCACCTATGTGGGTTGGTTCCCCCAACCGACTGTCACCAGTGGCCTGACTCTGGGGTACATGG
>VWZZ01003419.1:39338-51030 GCA_013399095.1 Psophia crepitans | reverse complement strand
CGGGTGCAAATTGGAGCATAGGAGGTTCCGGGTTAATGTAAGGAAAAACTTTTTCACTGTGAGGGTGACAGAGCACTGGCACAGGCTGCCCAGAGAGGTTGTGGAGTCCCCTTCTCTGGAGACACTCAAAACCCGATTGGACATGTTCCTGAGTGATGTGCTCTAGGTGGCCCTGACTTGGCAGAGGGGGTTGGACTAGATGATCTTTCGAGGTCCCTTCCATCCCTTGTGATTCTGTGATTCTGTAATTTAATTAATTAATGCAGACAGGTAGTTGGATCAGGATTCCCTCTGATCCAGTATAATATGTAATTTTCTTTTCAATACAACCTTTCTAAACATTCGTCTCACAAACTGAAATGAGATTAAGAAAATAAAAATGAAGTTGTAAAAGAAAAAGTTTTTCCTCATTACTACCTGGCCTAAGTACTTTATAAATCTTTATGTCACCCCAAAATCTACAGAAATTCTTGTAGGAGAAAAGCAAGAAAAAAATATTTATAGGATTAGAGTATTCAATGCTCAACAAAGTACAATATGCATTTTCAATAGAAAAGAAACATCAACTTTTCATCAGCTATTGACTGGAAGAGACAATAATCCAATTTGTACTACAATAGTTCCAGAAGCCTTCTGTATCAACTCACATGGTTTCAAATCATTTAAGTCCAGAGGGATTTCTTTGGTTTATTTTATATGCCAGTTATTTAGAATCGCTTACTGTTTTTTTCTACTTCTGTCACAAAAATTAATAAAAAATAGTCAGTACAGAAATTTCTGTGACCTTTCTGATTTAGTACTGAACCTCTGGTACAGGAGGGAATTTTATGTTGGTTGGGATGAATTTTTGGTTTTAACCACAGTAATTCCCTGGGTCTAAAGAAATTGTCAGAATAGTGAGAACAATGATGTCTTGTCTTTACTGATTTCAGCCAGCGTTCTAGATGAAAGCAGAAGCTAGACCAAAATAACAATTAAATATGAGGATTTTGTAATGACAAATATACCATATGATTTTGGTGTTTCCCATTATTCCCCTGCTTTTTTTTTAATTTTAAATGTGAGTTCTGAAAAAAAAAGTCTGATACCTTAAATCCTCCAAATAAATATTTTCTTCAATTAATATTTCCTTTCTAAAATTATTTTCCCACAAATTATACATATGGGAGTAAGTTTATGTCCTTGCTGTAACAATTGAATATATTACATAGTTACTTTTTTAAAAATTAAACTTTCCTGTCTTGGTCCTTTAAGATATATTCTTAAATCCACAGATAACTATCAAAATAACTGATCAGGCTTCTAAGAAAAAGCTTATAATAACCAAAGCAGAAATTGATGAGCACTCAAAAATTTGCACTGGAATGAAATTCAGGCTGACTTAAGGTATTCATTTCTGAATCTTTCAATTTTTAAGCTTATCCTCCACCTCCCTTCTCCACCCCTGACTTGATCAGTCACTATCTCATTGCAGAGGAAATTAAATTAATAATTGTTCAGACTGAATGATGAGTGCTGCAAGACTTAAAACTTATAATAAAATTCAGGTCAAAATAAAACATTTAGTGAGATTTGATGGTTCCAAAGAGGAAAAAGAAAAGGAGAGAAAGGTGAATTATAAGTTGGACTCTCAGTGTTTAGTTAAATTTTGCATCAGGTATCCAATCTATTTTTGAAAATGACCCTTCAAAATATTTGAAATTTTTCAGATTATGATGACTTTTCAACCTAAGAGTTGTTTTCAAGGATGTTTGAGTTTGGTTCATTTAGTTTTTCTCCATATCATATGGCATTTTCTTTCTCTCCAGCTATAAATCTTTATAGCTGTACAGCTCTCCAAAAGGATGATTCAAAAGTAAATCTAGAAGTGTTGAGGTTTAAATGTATCAGTAGCACTATTTTAGTCAATGCATAAAATTCAGTCTGTTCTTAAATATTCTCCTCTAGACATAAGACTTATTTTTTTTTAAATCTCTCTAACAAAGCTCAAATAATGTAATAATTATACTAGTAATAGAAATGAATGGTAAATATGAAGAAAACTAAATTCTGAGAATTTATACAAGTGTCACTAAAAGTCACAATGACATCTTACATTATTAATCAGATAAGCAGTAAAGAAGTAAAAAATTCTATAGTATGTCTGAATAATTATGGCAATGCATACATTGACATAAGTTGAGTTGCAGTGTTTGTACCAGATGATAATTTAATGTTTAAAAGTGTGCAGCTAATGTTGCAGATTTAAGTTCAGGTCACCCAGAAAGCCTGACTCATTTAACTGAAGTCATGTAAGACAGTAGTTTGAAAGAGGATCTCATATTTATTCAGAGCCATCTTTCAAATATGTCACTTTTCTGAATGTACCAAAATAAATATCTGCATCTTTTCAGATATAATTTTTAAAGATTTTGTTTACTCAGAAAAGTATCTACAGGTGACTGTTTATTTTTCAGATGCAAATTTTCTGTGTATTTAACAACCATGTCTGTATTTCCCAAGCAGTACAATTGTAATCCAACAGCTAGACATCCTAAATACAGATCAGCTATTAAAACCTCTCGTACATGTATCAAATTAACCTGATAATTGCAGGTGGGATAATGTAGATTAGCACTCCATTGAAAATTAATATAATACCCTATTTTGCATTTCCATCCCTTCTGTTTCTTTCTTTTTTCTTCTGTAAGTGAAAAGTGATCACCTAATACTCTCAGCGGGTGTCCTCTCTTCTCTAGGTGGTTTAGACTACAACGTAAAAAGATGTGCAATTTTGTTTCCTCTATTGGTAAAATTGGACACAAGATTTTCTACACTCAGGACAAAAATTTCCCTTTACTAGCAAAATTGTAATTGGCAATACAGTAAATATTATCTTTATACTATAATATTTGAAATAATATAATATCTGCTAAGAAAATTTCTAAAACACATTGGAGAAGTAGATGTAATCTTACATTTCTCTGACTTAATTTTTCCTGATTTAATTTTTACTAGTTTTAATTATTAAATCAGGAAAAAATAATTACTAGTTTTAATTTAAAACTAGTAAAGTTCTTTTCTATTCACTTTTTCTTTTCATTGCCAGGTAATCTATTTAATTATCTTCAGGAAAAGCAGTTACCTAACTTATAATGCTGTCTCAGTCTAATTGTTGGTGTCATCCACTGAAAAGAGTTTCAGTGGTTGTTTGGGAGGTTAGAGGGAAGTTTATTACTTTGAGAAACTGTGCAATGTGATAAAAAGTTAGAAGTTTTACCCTTGCATGTGAGCTGCCATAAGAATATGGGTGTAATGAATTAAAATGTAATTAAAAAAAGTCCCAGGAAGTCTATATCCCCTCAGCTTCCAGTCAGAAAAAAATCTGGCTAATTTCATCTTTATATAAATTATTGTCATTCAAATACAAAGACCCTTCAGTTTTTTATAGCATACATCATTCATATTAATGCATATTTTCTAATCAAAGTAACATTTGGACTTATATAATTGCTTTTAGAAGGTCTGGTCACTAAACAAGAACTTCTGGTCAGACATTTTCTTTCCTGTAGTAACTCACTTGCTGAAGTGCTAGTTTTAGCAGTGTAGGAGCAAGCTTACTTTCGTTCATATCCCTTTCAAATTTCCGGAAGGGACACCATGGTGTTTTGATAAATTTTCACTTTCATTTATTGTTTGCCTTTAAAAATTAACTGGAACATTAGATTAGCTTATGTACAAGGAGTATTTTTACCATGAGTGTCTGCTCACTGTTTTAAAATATGAACAAGGGGTACAGTGCTGTAAAATACCTTACAGGATTATGAGCAAGTTATGTGCACTCATTTAACACTAATGGAATGATCAAATTTCTCACACAGTTTTTAGCAATAAGAGTATATTTATTAGAGCTATAAGACAAAGCACTAATACTCATCAACACAGTTGTCAAGAGCAGACCATGCTATTTTTTCCTGCCAGACTGGATACCATGGCAACACCTGGTTAGGAGAAGCTGAAGAAATATTTGAAGGTTTGCAATTGTTAAAGCCATTGGACTGTAACAGACATGTATTAATTGCAAGTGAATATGACAGCACATACCAGATTTCTGAAAGGGAAGAAAACATCAGCATCATTCCAGACTAAGGAACTGAACAAGAGATGAATAAAATACTGTGATGTTTGACTTCAAACCTGGTGTCATGCTTGTGTACTCATCATTTACAAGGTCTGGGGAGAAGATGGAATTTTATTACTGTAGAAATATTTCCAAGGAGAAGCCTGACAGCTTAAAACGGCAAAAATTATACATTTAAAATTTTTCTCTAAAAACATTTGAGAGTTCCAATCAAATGCAATCACAGTGATTTCATATGAAAAAATTTGCAGCAGCATGAAAGTTTCTTTGGATACTGCTGCCAAATTAACTTCCAGAAAGAAGCAATACTAAAATCCAGTACATACTTTTAAGGGATTTGTGACAGAAAACTATTTTTGTTTTGCCTATACATACACAATCACAAAAGATGTTAAATATGCTCAAATGGACAGCAAACATTTTAATATAGATTTTAAATTCTGTAACTATTGTATATGCAGGCAGAAAACTATAATCTTCAAAAATGTAAGCATGCTTGTAGCTGCTTTTTTTTCAGCAGGTATTTCAAAGTGTGAATATTTTCATGCATTATTGAAATGACAGTACACAGGGAACAGGTATCACTGACAAGAGTTTGATTGCTTTTTCAAGTCAAAGAAAAATGTTTTCAGTTCTTGAAGCAAGCTGTTTATACTATGCTACACCTTCTGTTATGTGACAAATGCCAATTTTACTTCCGCTTATATAATAAACAGAATATGAACTAAAATAGATAAAGTTAATCATGGTGCAGAGAACCCCTGAAAAACTTCTGCACTTAATTCCATTGTTAAGACGGAACGTCTCTGTCTGAATTAGGCGTTGTGTAATAAGACAGAAGACAAATGTTACAGAGAGAGGGAAGCTAGGTTGGAACTTGAGAAACTGATGTAGGTTCAGTCCTCTGCCATAGACTTCCTGTGGGAAACTGTTAAATTCTGTAATGCTAAATCTGCCAATGCCAAGCCCAAAGATTAGGCTCCTGGCCATCACAGCACAATTCACAGCCCTGGGCTCCTCGATATGTAGACAGAGTGAGGATCTGCAGAATTTCTTCCAACATATCTGCGCATCTGTTCAGAGGACCTGAATATAATACCTGAGAATGTCTGCAAACCACAGAGCCAGTTTTAGTTGGATTTTAAAGTACTGGTGAAAACCACAACTTTTTGGTATTTTTTTTTATACAAACCAGTCCAGAAGAAGTTTTTCTGAGATATTATTTGAGATATTACTCTTACACATTTGACATTTTAAAAGACAGTTACAATTTTGAAGTAAAACTGATTTTTGAGGTTTAAAGATGCCACATACAGGCATCATGTATTTGAACGGCCTCTGCAATGGAATTGGATGGCCAGAATATGTCCATAAACCTCAACTTTTCTGCTTCTTCAAAATGCACATTTAGTACCAGATATTTTAGGCCAAGAAAGTTATTGCAATTTTTTATTTAAAACAGAAAGTGCTTGATTGCAAACCTAAAGAGAAAAATAAGGCAGTAAGAACAGTTCCAGATTATATCCAGTACAGAAACCTTCTTAGCTAAGTGTTAAGTAAGTCCACGTCCTTAACTTGTTTTTGTACCAGATATCATAATGATATGTGGATTTCTTCTCCTTCCTGTCCTTTGGAACTAACTCCTTTTAATATCAATTCAATTGACCAGTTTGATAAAATTAGATGCTCAGGGATTACTTAGCAGCAGCCAGGTGCTGCTACTGTTCCTCTTCTGGGTCTGCTTCTTCAGAAATTTTTAATTGGCCATATAGAGACTCTGCAAGCTGTATAGATATACCTTCAAAGTATAAAGCAATAGTTTCTTGGCTTAGACAGACAAAAGGCAGTTTGGGTTTAGCTGACAGGCTAGGAGCCTTCACACTCACCAGCCCTGAGGCAGCACCCAGAGAGTCATGGCTGAGCAGGTAGGATGTGTCAGCAGGGTCAGGATCAGCCTCTGTACCTGGGAGTGGACCCTCCACCTTGTGGACCTGCAGTTGTTGGTAGCTCCATTGGCAGCTGTGGTTGATGCTCAGCCAATGACTCCAGATGAACCCTACATCACACTGCCTAGCTCAGCAAATGTCCCCACTTTTATTTTTTTTAATTTTTGTCTTTCCTGTAGGATCTTATACCTACCTTTATTATTGTTTCTCGTCTTGCTTTCCTGAGCTACTAGCAGCCTTGTCTCAAAAACATCCTACCTCTCTGTAATTTTACCTTCCTTATCTCTCTGTAGACTTCTTTCAGACCTCTTTTTCAGCAGCCTGACTAAGGTTACACAGCTGAGCCATATCAGGCCTGGGCCTAGATCCTGGGTACATGGACCACTAAAGCCCTTGCACGGGCAGGAAAGCTCACTGGAGGGGCTAAGGGCTACAGAGGGTTATACTGTGGAAGAGGAAGTTATCTTTCATATTCAGAGATTCTCCATGACAGTTAGGGCAGATATATAATTCAATATTTACAGACTGGCGTTTGTAGGAAATATCTAACTCCTAGATAGCTATTTTTAAGATCATTTTGATCATCTTTAAGTGACATATAAGAAAAAAGAACCTTTACCATATGTTCTGTAATATCACATTCCTCCCTCTCCAAGGAGGCTGTACATATCAGTTACTTTGGTAGTCATCTTGCTAGCAAGGCATATGACTTTGTGTGTTAGTAGAGTCCAAATCACAAGCTTTGTTCTGCTGCTTTCTAGGCTCCTAGCATCACAGACTTTTTCCTTCCACTCAGATGTTTCTAACTTACAGTTACTACTTTTTAAATCTATTTTTCTTTTACTTTCCTTAGCATAAACAGCAAGATAATGAAATATCCTTTTTTCTTACAAAGAGAAAATAACATTACACCACAGAGTTTGTTAGAGTTGTACACATTGTGGATTGATTTATTTACAAAGGATCAGAGTCATTTAAATTACAATTACATCACATGAAATTGAGGCGGATAGAACTCAGATACTTATCCCTGAACAGAACTAATTCATTAATCTAAAATGTCTGAGATATGTGAAACTGTCTGTTAAATGAGTAGGCTTTAGTTGTTTACATAAGGAAGTGGGTATAGCAAAAAGCATTCTGAATATTTTATTTGCTGATATTCCTAGACAAAGCTCATTGTTGTCTTCTACTAATGGCAGATATAGTTGAGGATAAGATTTCACAGTTTCAGTGAGGATAATGGGAATAACTTTGTCACTGCGAATAAGTTCATCACTAACAAATGTAAAAAGTTTAAATTGGTTTGAAAATGTAGTCCAGCTTCTTTGTACTTCCATGTTATTCATACCTTATTGGTGAGACAAAGATTGTATTCCAGTGCTGCTAAATTTCTATATGCATAAAATCTAGTAGGAGTACTGTTTCAAATTGAAATAATTAAAACAAAACAAAACAAAACAAAGCAAAACAAAACAAACCCCTAGAAACAATCTAAACAAACCTGGAACAATTATTTTAGAATGTACTTGAATTCAGTTGCATACCTTTATTTCATGTGTGTAATCGTTGAAACAAACCACTGAAATTATAAAGAGGCAGTATGTCTGGTGCAGAGAATATTTTTATTTTAAGATCTTCTAAAATTTTGTGACTCCAGGTCATTTTTACAGGAAGAAGCAATAACTTCTTATCAGCTCATATAATCAGACAAGCTTTTAAATAAACAAACCTGGAGCTTTTCTGTTATTTCCAGCTTCATTAGTTGGCCTAATAAGAAATTAGGAGTATTAACTTGCTACGCCAACTTAGTTGTGCTTATTATATGAATAGCAACTCCTGGTTCTTTACTCATGCCTGTGGTAAACACTACTAAAAAATGTGTGGCAAATGTTGAAGCCCTTTTAAAAAAGGGCAAGAAAGACAATTCAGGGACTTACAATTCAGTCTGCTTCACTTCAGTCCCTGGGAAACACATGGCACAATTCCTCTTGCAAACCATTACTGAACCTGTGAAAAAGAAGACAGTGATTGGAAGTAGCCAGCTTGGACTTAGCAAGGGTAAGAGGGACAGATGTCTTCTACCTTGACTAAAGCAGAATTTTTGTCAGACTCTTCCCCAGCATCCTTATATCCGAGTTTTGGCATTACAGTCAAGGTGATACTAGATGGGAAAAGTGGTAGATGGACTACTAAATGGAATTAAATTCTCAGGCTCAAAGAATAGTGGTTAATTTTCATATTCCACATGAAATTTGGTTACAAGTGCAGTTCCTCTATCCTGAGGGTAGCAAGGGTCTATCCTGTAACCTATCCTGTTTATCAGTGACCTGGAGGAGGAGATAGAACATGCCTGCATGAAGGTTTCAGATGATGTCAGATTGGGTGGGGAGAGGGGTGAACTTGACATCTTGGAAACCAGGGAGCCTTTCAGAGGATCCTAAACTTGGTGCAGAAATCGTCCAACAGGAAACTCATATAATTCAACAGATGCAAACTAGTACTTGAGGAACAGATAAGATGCTCTGCATATCATGGTCTAGGGACAGACTGAAGCACAGGCGACAGATTAAGGGAAGTTATTATTCCCTCTGTTCTACCCTCATTAGATAATAACTAGAACACTGTGACCAGTTCTGGGCTGCCCAGTACCAGAAAAATGCTGATAAACTTGATTGAGTTCAGCAAAAGGACAAGATGGTTAGAGAGAAGGTGGAGTACCTAATCTGTGTTGAGGAAGATTGAGGGAACTGAGACTATTAGTGTGGAGACAAAAAAGCTTTGTGGGAGAGACTTAACATCTAACTTCCAGTACCTAGGAGGAGGTGACCACAAGAAAACATAGTGTTTTGGGTTTGCATGGCAAGGTTTTAGTAGCAGAGGGGCCATAGGGGTGGCGGCTTCTGCAAGAAGCTGCTGAAAGCTTCCCCTGTGTCTGACAGAGCCAATGCCAGCCGGCTCCAAGACAGACCCGCTGCTGGCCAAGGCCGAGTCAGTCAACAACAATGGTAGCACTCTCTGTGACAGCATGTTCAAGAATGAAAAAAAAACCCCACCAAGTGCAAGAGCTTTTGCAGCCAGAGAGAGGAATGAGAAGACGTAAGAAACTCCACAGACACCAAGGTCAGTGCAGAAGGAGGGGAAGCAGATGCCCCAGGCACCAGAGCAGAGATTTCTCTGTGGCCCGTAGTCAAGACCATGGTGCGGCAGGCTGTCCCCCTGCAGCCCATGGAGGAGAGATGATGGGGTGTAGAGATTCTACCTGCAGGACAGGGTCAATTTTCAGGAGGCTGGCCAGTTCAGCGGAGCTGGCTGGGGCTATTTCATACCATGTGACATCATGCCCTCCATAAAAAGGAGGGGCGCACCTGTGCTGCTCCAGGAAGATCTGGTTGGAGGCTGGGTGTTTGGTCCACTGTGTTGATCATTGGTCAGGAAAGTTTGTTATTGCGTTTGTTTACATCCCATTATAACTACTGCTACTTTGTTGTTTCCCTCTCCCTTTCCTGGCCCATTAAACTGTCCTTATCTCAACTCAAGGGGGCTTCCCCTTTGTTGTTCTCATTCTCCCCCTTGTTTTGCCAACACGGGGAATGAGCAAGCGGCTGTGTGGTGCTCAACTGACGGCTGGGGCTGAATCACGACAAGCCCGTGGAGAACCCCACGCCGGAGCAGGTCGAGACACATAAAGGCCCCTCAGTTCAAGAAGGGCAGGGAACTGCTTGAGAGAGTCCAGCATAGAGCCACAAAGATGATCAAGGGAGTGGAACATCTCCCTTATGAGGAAAGGCTGAGGGAGCTGGGTCTTTTTAGCTCGGAGAAGAGGAGGCTGAGGGGTGACCTCATCAATGTTTATAAATATGTTAAGGGTGAGTGTCGGGAAGATGGAGCCAGACTCTTCTCGATGTCATTAAGTGATAAGACAAGGGGCAACGGGTGCAAGCTGGAGCGTAGGGGGTTCCATGTTAATATAAAGAATAACTTTTTCACTGTGAGGGTGACAGAGCACTGGAACAGGCTGCCCAGAGAGGTTGTGGAGTCTCCTTCTCTGGAGACATTCAAAACCCGACTGGACATGTTGCTGTGTGATGTGCTCTAGGTGGTCCTGTCTTGTCAGGGGGGTTGGACTAGATGATCTTTCGAGGTCCTTTCTCTTCTCTACAACTACCTGAAAGGAGGTTGTAGTGAGGTGGTTCTTGATCTCTTCTCCCAAGCAACAAATGATAGGACAAGAGGAAATGGCCTCAAATCGCCCCAGGGGAGGTTTAGACTGGATATTAAGAAAAATTTCTTCACTGAAAGGGTGGTCAGACATTGGAACAGGCTCCCCAGGTAGGTGTTGGAGTCACCGTCCCTGGAGGTGTTCAAAAATCTTGTAGATGTGGCACTTCAGGACATGGTTTAGTGGACATGGTGGTGTTGGGTTAATGGTTGATGATCCTAGAGGTCTTTTCCAACCTTAAAGATTCTATGATTCTATGTATACCTGGTAAGAATAATCTTCCAATCTCAAGATCTAGTAAAAGGCAAGAGAGAAAGAAAAGGAGAAAGAGAAGAAAGCAAACAAGTGAGTTTTGCCCTTACAGAAGAATTACCTAACAGCTTTGTAAATCATATAACTGAGAGTGAAAGCTGGAAGGTCTTTGTGGCCCTATAAAATCACCAACGGTATTCACCAGATGGCTTTACAAAACATTTTAATAAAAATGTATATAAATTACTCTGGCAGCTCCTAACCGGCATATAAAAAGTCTCTGTACAATCTGTTTCCTCCTCATTAGGCTTTAATCTGCCCCAGATTTAACTAATAAGTACTTCAGAAACTAAATCCAGAAAAACGTTCCTTAAAAAGGTGAATAGTTATGCTTAATGGTGACCTTAATCGGTAGTGAAAACAAGTTAATAAATTGATTTCTGATCAGTTTGCTATACTTTTAAAAATATATTTCCACTTGTTTTGGGCTGAAGGATTGAAGAAAATTTTTATGTCTCAAGAGAATCAAAATCTCATCCCAAATGTTTCTTGAGGTCCAAGCCAGATATTTTCTGATGAGTGGGATGTATTATATATTTGTTATATTTTATGCTACTAAATACCAACAAATTTCTGTCACCCAGAACTGGCAATCTGTATGAAACAGATATCAGAACAGAAGCTACATAGTATTAAAAAAATAATAATATTGATATTTATCTTTTTTTTTTTTGCCTAACAATATTTCTTGCCTATGCTGAAGGAAGTGACCACATTTATCAATAAAGGAAAAAGACATTTTAGAGTGAAAACCGTAAATCTGTTCTAGAGTACCCAAAACAAATCTTGTCATTTTATTTCTTAAATTACACAAATCAAGCAATGAATAAATAAACAGTAAAGCCAAGCAATTGACAAGAACAATTCAAACAACAACAAAACATTTGCTTACTTTCAGTGGAATGATACTCTGTAACATTGAAAAAATTACTTCTGTGGGAAAAAAATACATTTATCTATTGCTTTGTCATTCATAATGCAGTTCAGGAAGGACCAAGAATATATACCAAGCAAGCATTCCTCTATGATAGTGACAAATTAAAACAATTTTAACTTAGGAAAAAAAGTAATACAACACTCCACCCCCCCACC
>VWZZ01003419.1:26959-39314 GCA_013399095.1 Psophia crepitans | reverse complement strand
CCCAAAAAAAAATCAACAACAAAAAAATTAAAACAACCCCTCAAGTGTCATCAATCACAACCAGAGTTTTGTCCTAAGTGAATTTTGATCTCTAGGGTTATTAGGTTTTTTTTTCATTTTTAATGTTTTACACACTTAAGACACCTTTATGCTGTTCAAATATGAAGAAGCTAATATAATTTCCTTCTTATAAATAGGTGGTTTACCTAATATCAACCACTCTCTAAAGTGTTAGTTGGGTCCTTGGTATTGGGTGTGCTAACCTTCCCAAACAGATACAAAATACTGCTTACTATTACGGTTTACTATAATATACTAAAAATTATCTTACATATTGTTTGTTTCTGGAAGCTGCAAGTGTAGTCAGACTCTCACTGAAAGCAATCTTTTATTGTCTTTAAGTGTGTTACCTCACAGTTACCTGAATAGATTTTGCTGGGTTTTTGCAGATTCTGTCTGGCAGCACTGAATCTGTTGCATTGAATAGAAATATCCTCAAACATTCTGGAAGCTAATTTGGAAACACAGCTTTTTTTGTGAGACATTAATCTAGCAGAAACTGATTGGAGTGGTGTTAAAATGTGTGATGGCATGGGTCCTATGACTGGAGTATCAGGATGAAAGCATACAGGCTCTTTAGGAAGGACAGGCAGGGGAGACGAGGAGAGGGTGTTGTCCTCTGTGTCACTGACCAGCTGGAGTGCATGGAACTCTGCCTGAGGATGGACAAGGAGCCCACCAAGAGCTTATGGGTCAGGATTAAAGGGAGGGCAGGAACTGGTGACACTGTGGAGGGGTTCTGCTACAGGCTACCTGACCAGGGTGACCAAGCAGATGAGGCCCTCTACAGACAGATAGGATCAGCTTCACATTCACAAGCCCTGGTCCTCATGGGAGACTAACACCACCCCGATATCTGCTGGAGAGACAACACAGAAGGCCACAAGCAATCCAGGAGGTTCCTGGAATGTGTTGATGGTAACTTCCTTCTCCAAGTGGCAGAGGAACCACTGAGAAGAGGTGTCATGCTGGATCTTGTTCTCACCACCAAGGAGGGGTTGGTGGGGAATGTGAAGCTCAATGGCAGCCTTGGCTGCAGTGGCCATGGTGGAGTTCAAGATACTTAGAGAAGTGAGTAGAGAGCACAGCAAGCTCACTACACTGGTCGTCAGGACAGTGGACTTTGACTTCTTCAGGGATCTGCGTGATAGAGTACTGTGGGTCAAAGGGAAGAGGGGACCAGGAAAGCTAGTTAGTATTCAAGAATCATCTCTAATATCAGGAGCAATGATAAAGAGGAAGTCAGGCAAAAATACCTGGAGGCTTGCATGGATGAACAAGGAGCTGCTGGATAAACTCAAACACAAACAGGAACCCTACAGAGGGTGGAAGCAAGGGTAGGTAGCCTGGTAGGAATACAGGGAAAATGTCTGATCAGTCAGCAATCAGGACCTTAAGTTCTGATAGAAGTAAATCTGGCCAGGGACATCAAGGGCAATAAGAAACCTGCTATAGGTACCTTAGTGATAAAAGGAAGACTAGGGAAAATGTGGGTCCTCTTCAGAAGGAAATGTGAGACCTGGTTACCTGGATATGAAGAAGTCTGAGGCACTCCATGATTTTTTCCATCAATCTTCACCAGCAAGTGCTCAAGCCACACTGCCCAGGTCACAGAAGACAAAGGCATGGACTGGGAGGATGAAGAACCACTCAGCATAGGAGAAGAACACGTTTGAGAAGATCTAAGGAATCTGAAGGTGCACAGGTCCATGGAACCTGAGAAGATGTAGGCATAGGTCCCGAGGGAACTGGCGTATGAAGTTACCAAGCCACTATCCATCACATTTGAGAAGCTGTGGCAGTCCGGTGAAGTTCCCACTGGCTGAAAAAGGGGAAACATAACCCCCATTTTTAAAAAGGGAAAAAAGACCTGGAGAACTACAGGCTGGTCAGTCTCACCTCTGTGCCTGGCAAGATCATGGAGCAGATCCTCCTGGAAACTATGCTCAGGCACATAGAAGATAAGGATGTGACTGGTGACAGTCCACATGGGTTCACTAAGAGCAAATCATGCCTAACAAATCTGGTGGCCTTCTATGATGGGGTTACAATGTTGGTGTACAAGGGAAGAGTGACAGACATCATCTGCCTGGACTTGTGTAAAGCATCTGACACTGTCCCTTGTTACATCCTTGTCTCTACATTGGAGCGGTATGGATTTGATAGATGGACCACTTGGTGGATAAGGAACTGGCTGGATAGTCACAAAGGATTGAAAGAAGCTTTTGAGGAGAAGGACTTGGGTTTATTTGTGAGTGAGAAACTCAACATAACACAGAAATGTGTGCTCGCAGCTCAGAAAGCCAACTGTATTCTGGGCTCCATTTCTTCCTAATATCTAATCTAAATCTTCCTTCCTTCAGTTTCGAGCCATTACTCCTTGTCCTAACACTACCTGCCCTTGAAAACAGTCCCTCTCCAGATTTCTTACAGGCCCCGTTCAGATACTGGAAGGCCACAATAATGTATCCCAGGATTCTTCTCTTCTCCAGGCTGAACAACTCCAACTCTCTCAGCCTGTCCTCATAGGAGAGGTGCTTCAGACCTCTGATCCTCTTCATGGCCCTCCTCTGGACTCGCTCCAACTGGTCCATGTCCTTCTTATGTTGGGAGCCTCAGAACTGGATGCAGTACTCCAGATGGGGTCTCACAAGAGCAGAGTAGAGGGGGAGAATCCCTCAACCTGCTGGTCACACTTCTTTTGATACAGCCCAGGATACAGTTGGCTTTCTGAGCCGCAAGCATATATTTCTCTGTTATGTTGAGCTTCTCCCCTTCCCTTCCCTTCCCTTCCCTTCCCTTCCCTTCCCTTCTTTCCTTTAAAAAAAAAGATTCCCTTTCAACCAGTTGTTAATGCCCAAAGACATTTTTAGTTACTCTTTCAAGGTCCCATTTTCAGCTTCTGTGATATGTTCTGTAACCACAACAAATTCCAAAACAGTTAAACTTACAGCTTTCTAATTTGAAATGAGAAGAAAAACAAGCAAACAAAAAAATCCACTTCATGACATGTGCACTGCTGTATATGGAACTATGGTTGTAGTTTAAAGTGCCCTAAATTACATTCATATTCTAAACTCAGCCAGCAGGCTATATTAATTAATTCCTCATGTTAAGGATCTTGATAATATGTTTTACATAAGTAAGCATCATAAAACAAATGTGTCAGGTCAAGAATCACACATATTTACGTTATCGTGTGGACATAGCCATTAAGATAGCATAAAAATCTCTGCTTTACACCTGTTTTTCTGTACTTCCCAATCAGTCTTATTATAAATGTAAAGCTTATAAAAAAACTTAAACCAGTCTAGTTTTCTGCCCTTTTGCATCCTGTTAGTAATTACCCACAAAAATAACAACTTAAAACCAGCAATATTATTTCAGATCTTACTCATAGGATGAGCAAGTTCTATTTAGATTCTAGTAACACAGAAATTATAACTCAGTTACACGTGTTCCAAGAAGCCAGAACTGATTAAGTGTTCTGAGCACTGAGGGAATGGGACAAAAATATAATATTGGCCATGCTGATATGTTTTAAGTTGTGTTATGGTTTGGAATCTTAATACAGCAGAGTATTTTCAGAAAAATAAGGAAGATATTTAAGGTATGAAAGTCTGTTGTTCACAATTTCATAGCAGTAAATAAGGAACAGTCAAATGCAATAACTCAAAAATGCTTTTAGGAAAGAGTAAAAAAAATAGTTATTGGTATGGTGTGGTTCTGCAAAAATCTAATGCAATTCTTGTGTATGTATATACATGATAGACAGATGTACATTTATGTAGATAATACACAGAGCTCCATAGCCTGATACATGATGCCAGTCTGAATGCTATGGTCTAGCATAAGTTATTAGACTCATCTCATAGTTCTTGCTGAACAGAAGAAAGGTGATTATTAAGTTGTAATGTTGCAGTTTTGAGACCCATGCTGTTGAAAGTGCATCTTACACATAATTAATTCCATCCTCCATAGAGATGACACTAAAGATGAAAGGAGAAAACTACTATAACATTTGCGGAAAAAAAGATTCTCAAAATTTTAAGGTAAAGCACAGTAATAAGAATAGAAAGACGAAAGGAGAAGAAACAAATGGAAGTAGAGGCCAAACCAAAACAAGAGTCAGAGAGGGATGGAAATTGAGTTTATTGTTGATGGAAAAGGAATTTGTTCATTAAACTTCATTTACTTCTGGTTGAAGCTCTTGGTGAAGTTACTTAGGTCAGATCCTGGTCACTAATCCCTGGGAAGAAACTTTACCCTTTTCTAACATGTGTGATGCCACACAACTAAATCTTTAACTGTGGTTTACCTTACCTTACCAACACAACAAAGACTTGTGTCCTGGTTTCAGCTGAGAGAGTTAATTTTCTTCACAGGAGCCAGTATGGGTCTGTGTTTGGATTTGTGCTGGAAACAGTGTTTATAGTGGAAAGATGGTTTTGTTGCTGTTGAGCGGTGCTTCGACAGAGCCAAGGCCTTTTCTGCTTCTCACACCATCCCGCTGGCGGGATGGCTGGGGATGCATGCGGAGTTGGGAGGAGTCAGAGAGGAAAGTTGACCCCAACTGACCAAACGGATATTCCATAACATATGGCATCATGCTCAGTTTATAAGGGGCTTGGGGGAAGAGGAAGAGGGGGGTTGCAACATTCAGAGTGACGACGTTTGTCTTCCCAAGTAACCATTACGCATGACGGAGCCCTGCTGTCCTGGGGATGGCTGAACCCCTGCCTGCCGTGGGGAGTGGTGAATGAATCCCTCGTTTTGTTTTGCTTGTGCACGCGGCTTTTGCTTTACTTATCAAACTGTTTGCATCTGAATCCGTGAGTTTTCTCACTTTCGCTTTTCTGATTCTCTCCTCCATCCCGATGGTGGGGAGTGAGCGAGCGGCTGTGTGGTGCTCAGCTGCCGGCTGGAGTAAAACCACAAGAACTTTTCATAAATGGAACATTGGAGAATGCTTGTCAAACTCTGGCATGGCAATGTTTCCCTGCAATAGACCACAGTATGGTTTTAGAATGGCTAAAGATATTTCCAACATTATGTCAGACTCAAGACAAATAAGAATTTTAGCAGTATGCGTTATGGCTTAAAACCCATCCTTTTCTTTGCTCTGTGATAAAGCTGGATGGAGGAAAAATCTTGTCCATTACTCCCTCTTATATCTTTATTCTCTCAATTCCTGTCATAAAATAGATGCAGTTTAGAATGAAAAAGAGTAGAAGCAAGCATTATTTATCAAATATTTATCATCCTGTTTGTTATTTACATATATTCAAGATTACCAAACTCTATCCTCCCTTTACTTACAAAAGCGTCACTTAATCTAGAGATCCCTTTCTTCAGTTTTAACACATGTATTCCTGTATATAACTCTATCTTGTTTCACAGTGATAGTACCTATAAAGTTATAACTCATTAAAGCAGTGATGTTACTATTCTAAATAAAGCTCTAATGTTTCTTCCCTATGTCTTTACACTCAATGTCTTGAGTCAGGTTTCGCTTCCAAAATATCCTAAACCAATCTAAGAACTGTCAGTCTTGGTCCTGCCTTCTTACTGTCATCAGTTTCCTTTTTCTGTCCTCTGAATGTGCCCTGGGTTTTCCTTGGTTCTTCCTTGAGCTATTTCAAAGATATTTTTGCCACTTTGAGTTGGAAAAAAAGTTGCTGAAACAAAATAAGTGCAAAGATTTCCACTTATTTCTTATACAGAAGCAACTCATTGAATAGTCCAGTGAAGGACAAAGTTGTTGCAGTGAAGAAAATAATGGTGTGGAGAAAGACTGATTCTGCATTATGAAACTAAATTGAGTCACACTCATGTACAAGGATAACTTAAAATTTCTCAAAAAACAAATTGGGGTGCGGAATTTATTGTCACATTTATAGTGAATAAGGTAATAAAAGAGGAGACACTTCTGTAATATTTTTATAAGGACTATTTTAAAGATTTTTAAAGTGGATATTCACTTTCATTCTTCAGTATGCATGTCAGCTTCTTAATGGTTTGGACCATATTTCCTAGTGTCTGATCACAGGAGTGCTTATCATTGTTTGATTTCTATTTTTTCTGCTCCCTCTGAAACAATAAGCAAAGACTTTTGACAGAGTAGTCATTTAATTGGACATGCTATATGATCCATTACAACTACCATTTCTTCATCCTTTTCTCCCAGTTCTGAATGCAGTTTTCTTAGATAGTGAGTGAGAAACAGCCAAATACAACTAGTAAAATATTAAAAGGCAGAGAAAAGTCCTTTATTTTTCCATTTTGTTTTCTCATATATGTTCACATATATAACCATGAAATGAAAATATTAACTTTAACTTTCTGAACCGTTTTGCTTTGCACCTTCAGCAATATTTTCATAAGTTGCTGTCAATCATTTTTGTTTCAATACTGAACTCAAAACAGAAGGAGGTCCCTTTTGTATATGGAAAACATTACAAGGGACTCATATTAGTTTCTAAACATAATATTCCAAGTTCATAAGCTATTTCAGCAAGTCAGCTCCTAGTGTTCTGTATTAAATTAAATTTAAGGAAAAATAGTAAGGGGTGCCATGGTGTCTGGAGTTCTTCAGGTAGCATTTGCTATAGAAGAAAGTAAGCAGATATATTGTTTCACTCAACAAATACATTCAGTAGCAGATTCATCTATCACGAAGTCAGAATAGTTTACAATGAGCATGTATTCTGATTTCTGTGTGTTTCATGACTTAGTTTTGCTTTGCTACAGGGCAATAGTTTTCTGCAGTTTAAATGATGAACAAATAAAACATTTCCGTCAGAGCTGAGGTGCCTTTAGAAATATTTCATTGGTAAACTATTATATAACATTTGTAAACTTGGTCATATCTCCTTTTGTCATCCCCAGAAAAGTGTAAGCAAGTTCCCAAAATTTCAGTGGTCCGCTGCCCATGGTTTTGACATTATTAGACTACAATGCATAATTATAATCTTCTATATTAATCAGTATTGTTTGTTTCATTGATCCTTTAATGCATTAAACTAGAATTAATGTTAATATTAAAATGTTATTAAAAATCAAGCAGTTGTCTTAACATTACTGAAATACTGGCTGAAGTAAATAATAGTTTAATTTCAGCGGAACTACCAAAATTAATCACACAATGTGTTATATATATATGCATATATGCTCCTGATCCACTGTGCGTTTTCAAAATTGTTTTTGATTTTTGGAACTCTACCAAAATCTTAGGCTAAGCTCTTAAGAAGATATCAATAAACAGAAGACAGAGCTATTAGCTAGCAGGTTGTGGGTTGGGCTTTTTTTTGGTTGGTTGGTTTTTAAGTTTTTTGTTTGTTTGTTTGTTTGAATAAATTGTTTAGCTTCTGTTTTAGTCACCTTGCCCATCACCAGAACAGTAAAAATTCTGTTTACATGGCACATGGAAGTACTAGACCAATCTGGGGACAATTCTCTGGTGCCATCAGTCAAATGCTAAACACAGGTCGAGAACAGATGCAAAATAAGCCTGAAATTAGAGGGAGTCTGGCCAGAAAAAAAAATTAAAAAAATCATTAATCCAAGTAAAGAATTGTAAGCCGATTCACTATTAATCTCTCTTTCTCTCTCTCTCCCCTCCTGATCTCTCTCTCTCTTCCATGATCTCTCTCATGATCTTTGTGTGAACTTTGTCAGAGACCTATTTTTCTTCTATGTGTCAGTCAGTCTAATCTGTTCTCTTCAACTTTAGCCATTTTCCTTGGTGGATGGTAGCATGGAACGCTCAGTGAATGGATTTATGCAGCTACATGTAAAGGTCTCCATAACTAGTCCTGAAGCAGCTGAAGCAAAGTTATTGAGAAAAATAGTGTAAGACATAAGAAAAGAAATCAAGGGAATATGAGGTTGAGCAGACTTTAGCCACAGGACAATGAAAAGGAAGAGGGAAATTAAGGGAAAAGATCTACAGACAAACATAAAAATATTTGAAGCTGTGGAACACGTAGGAGGAGGCAGGTTTTGAAAGGAATTGTTTATAATGGATGTGCCTAAATGGGTACATAGTTGGTGACAGCTAAAGTATAATTAATAGAATTAATTTATGGTAATTCTAGTATTCTACTTTTGAACACAGTGGAATACATCTTTTTACAAAATAAAAAAAATAATCCCACAATAAAGATACAAGAAGGTGTCTTCTAGACAACACATGCTGTTTTCTGATTACTTTAGAGTGTGGGTAGTATGTGTGTATTTCTCAGAGAAATCTGAATTTTCCATTTTAAGTATGAAATGTTTCTGGAAGGACAGTGGAAAATACCAAGACTGAATAATATCTCTGGTAATTATTTAGAATATATTCATTCAGATTCTGTCTTAAAACTTTAGCAAAAGAAACTGAAATATAGACCTATACACTTCTAGTGCATTTGCCGGAAGGGACAGAAATTACCACATGCTCTTGGAGAGATATCAATTTACCAAACCCTTTAAATGTATATTTAGTCACATTCTAGTCAGTCACAACACTTTAGCAGCTAATATCATTCAAGTTATTGAGACTTAAAATTAAGCATGTGCTTAAGTGTATTGGTTAATTGGGACTATAGGACTAAATTAATTCCCTGGGAACCCATATTCAGCAAATTGATTCAGTAAAATATTACTAATTACTTTGAACTTCCATAACATCATGCCCTCATGAGGTACACTGTAATCCTCATTAGATAGATGAGAAAATGTCCTTTACTTGAGTAAACACCAACTACTTGATTGATCAAGATCATGTCATAAACTTGGAACTGTAACCTCATAAAATCACATCATTCTTACTCAAGATGTTAAACTTTGCATCTACTTCTTATCTATTCTCATGTGAAAATATAAGGAGGTTTTTTTGTGGGTGAGTTTTGTCCTTTTGGATGAGAATACCACACTCATCATAACTGGTTTGAAAATTTTGCCTGAGCAACAACTTCAGTGTAGAGGCTGGTTTCTTCAAAACTGTATCTATATAGGGTGACAGAACTTTCCTTATTAGGCACTGCGGTGAGTTGCTCCCAGCTAACAGCCACACACCCTCACCTAGCCTCTCACTCACTCGTCTCTCGCACGAGCTGAGGAGAAAAATAGAAGGGCAAAAAGTCTCATGGTTAGTGTTAATGACAGTTTAATAAGGAAAGCAAAGGCTATGTGCACAAGGAAAGCAAAAAGAAGAATTCTCCCTGGGCTTCTATTGGTGAGCACAATGTTATATGGTATGGCTTTGTATGACTTAAGTCAGTTTGGGTCAGCTGTCGTGGCTATGTCACCTCCCAACCTCTTTGCCAAACCCCTACTGGGTTGGAGGAGAGGACATCGAGAAAGCCTTGACACTGCACAAGTACTGTTCAGCAGCAGCTAAAACATTGGTGTGTTATCAACACTTTTTTGCTATAATTGCAAAGGACAGTCCCATACAGGCTGCTCTGAGGTAGCTGGCTCCACCCCTGCCATACTCACTACAGGCACAATGACCCTAACTGATGTGGTCTCACATGTTTATAAATGTATAGATAAATGGATCACATATGATTTGGAAACATGTAATTGTGTGCACAATACTGTCCTGGGTTCGACTAGGATAGGGTTAATTTTCACCAGAAGCTGGGATGGGACTCAGCCAGGACAGGTGGCCCAAACTGGCCAAAGGAGGTATTCCATACCATGTAATGTCATGCTCAGCATAAAAGGAGGCTAGTTGGGGTGGGGCATGCAGTTCCAGGACACATGGCTCAGAGACTGTCTGGCTTTGGGACGGGTCTGAGCGTGCAATCTGAGTTGTGTGGTCATTGATGAGAAACTGAACTGTGTATCAGTATATTCTGTTATCAGTATTGTTGTGGTGTTGTTTCCCTCTCCCTTTGCTGTCCCAGTAAACTGACCTTATCTGAACCCATGAGGTTTTGCCTTTGTCTCCCGTTCTCCTCCCATCCTGCCAAGGTGGGGTGACCAAGCAGCCTCATGGTGCTCAGCTACCGGCTGGAGCTAAGCCATGACCATCCTTTTCGGTGTCCAACATAAATACGCGTAAGGGTTATTAACTTCTTCTTGAAACTTATTTAAAAACATATAGCCTGAACCGTCAGCCATACAGTTACCAGAAATTAGTATATTGGACCTGTATAAATTAATATTCTCAGAGCAGAAATTCTTGATAGATGTTTAGTATAGAATAGAACTAAAGATTAAAAAAAAAAAAAGCAAAAAAAAAAAAGCAAAGCAAGGTTTTAAATGCTCCCATGTATTTTCACTCATTCAAATATACACAAAGTCTTACTTGTTCAAATGTGTTACAATGTTAATTTTCTGTACCTCATGCTCAAGGTATACAAAGTTATTCAAGGACTATTGAGAAGAGAGAAAATATAACTGTACAGATACACAGAATTTTTAACATGGAAAATACAGTTGGATTTCAATATAAGATTGTTTTAGGTTTTTTCACATTATTTTTCATAGAGCAATTTGTCTTTTCCTTTTTCATAAACAACTATTTCAGTTTTATTATTTCTAGAATAGTACTTAAAAATTTCAAAAATAAAATTTGAAGGAAATACTTACTCTTCAAATTTTTATTTTATTAAATTATTTTTACCTTTGTTTTCTTTATTTCTTTTTCTTTTTTGGAAAAAAAATCAATTCACAGTATATGTAACTCTGAAACCAGGACACTAGCTATTTGATTTAATAAGAAAGATTAAGTCTTATTACCAAAGTCTTGCGTATAACAGGCAAAATATTGCAAAATGCAAGTTATGAATTTGAGATATGGTCAGTTATGACTGTATCTAGTTTGTCTACTTATTTAAATAAAATTTAATATTCACCTTATAACATGTATTCTGTTAGATCTTTTTTCTTTTTCTTTCACAATTAATAAAAAAGCATGATAAATTAATGACTGCATTTCTTTGGAAATGGGTGTGTAATTTCTTTAGAAATGTCCATGGAGTTTCTCTCGACACTAATAGTATAGCTAACAGTTATTTTGCAAATGTTTTGTACTTAAGATAGTTACTCATATCCCACTATAAGAAGTATTCTCCAGTTGCTACAGAGCATGAATATTAACAAACATTATTTAATTTGCAGTAATCATCTTTTTAAAAAGTCTTAGGAATTATTTGTAGACTACCCGCAGATACTCACTTTTTGTTTCAAGACTTACTCTTACAAATGCTTTCTATCAAGTAAGTTAATACCCAATGTAATTACATGAAGTTAGCTAAACATTATTCAGCTTCTGCTTTGAAAAACAGCACTTGGGAGATAAATACCATGTTCAAACATGTTGAAGGTTTGTATGACTAATGTTTATTCTGATTCAATGTAGCATGCATGCAAGTCATCAGACTAAGGATTTATGCAGAGTGCAGAATGAGAGACTAAGCAATGAGTCTGGGAGAAAAGGAAAGATTTCAGCAGACCTTAATCTGGAACCTTCTCAAAGATCAGAGACAATGGTAATAAATGGAGAATGACAAGTCTCTATGCTTTAGAAGCCTAGATCTTTCAGTTTGTTTGGCTGCAACAGGTCTTTATCAAACCAACCAAGTAGAAAGTTCAGCTTGATTTGCCATAGAGGAATAGCTGATTTTTGTTTTCAACCTTCCATCTTTTCTAGCATGTCCTTAAAGCTTAACAGCAACATTCATTTCCCAAGTGACTTTCTACTCTGTCTCACTTGATTTTGATGCTGTTACTTCTTTTTTTTTTTTTCCCCACGAAGCAGTGCTCTTTATCTGTCCACTACTGCAGTTCACAGAAGTAAAAATATACATTTGATTAGGCAATTTTTTCCCACATGATCACAAAGGTTTCTGTTTATAGATCCTTACTTGAAAAAACAGACTTTATTTCTGGTTGGGGATTATTTTTAAGGTTAGTTGTACTAGTACTAGTTAATTGCAATTTTAGGAAACAAAACAAATGTCCAAAACAAAATAGTTACATCTAAAACTATTATTTAAAGTTTTCATTTTAATCAAATACATTTTTTTAAGAAATACAGAGAAAGGGAAAGATTTTTATAAAGTTATTCTGAAGTTCTGTTCTGAATAATTATAGGAGTTACCTTGGCAATTAAAAAAAAGAGGGTCAGTGTTTTCCCTTCTATTTCTTTTTCTTTAGAAAATCAAATACTAAATCCATCTGCTGGGTTTCAAAATTCAGCACTGTGTTAAACATATGCAATTAGTAATAATAGTTAGTCTTCTTACGTCTCTATAGAATAGAATAGAATAGAATAGAATAGAATAGAATAGAATAGAAT
>VWZZ01003419.1:0-18295 GCA_013399095.1 Psophia crepitans | reverse complement strand
GCCCTGGTGAGACCCCATCTGGAGTACTGTGTCCTGTTCTGGGCTCCCCAGCTCAAGAAGGACAGGGATCTCCTGGAAAGCATCCAGTGGAGGGCAACAAAGATGATGAAAGGCCTGGACCATCTTCCTTATGAGAAGAGGCTGAGAGACTTGGGTCTCTTCAGCATGGAGAAAAGAAGGCTGAAAGGCAATCTGGTCAGTGTTTATAAATATCTAAACTGTGAGAGGCAACTGGATGAGGCCAAACTCTTTTCAGTGGTGGGTAGTGAGAGAGCAAGGGGCAATGGTCAAAAACTGGAACACAGAAGGTTCAACTCAAACATGAGAAAGAACTTCTTCATGGTAAGGGTGACGGAGCACTGGAACAGGCTGCCCAGAGAGGTTGTGGAGTCTCCTTCTCTGGAGATATTCAAGACCTGTGTGGATGCCTCCCTGTGCAGCCCAGTGTAGGGCACCTGCTTTGGCAGGGAAGTTGGACTTGATGATCTCTAGAAGTCCCTTCCAACTCCTACCAATCTGTGGTTCTGTGATTTAGTGATTTTTAATTAAAAACCTTTGTCACTGCATTGATGACTTCATACACAAGTTGATTCAGTGTTCTGAGAGGGAGATGGTACAGAAAACCTAAATGTTATCCATTAAACTGTTAGGTTTCACTTCTAATTCCCCTGGGATAATTTTTTTTCCTACAAATTTATTCTCCTTATCTGCTTCACTTTTGCTCATTTCCTACCGAGAATTGCAGTTCTGAGTCATATCCTAGCTACAATCTCTATCCATATGTCTGCCATTGTTTTCTTTTGTATCAAAGAACTTTTGATATTTTGTTTATTTAAATCTATTTTTAAAATTTTCACTTGATATATGATTGTTACCACCAAGAAATTTTCTTTGATGATCAGAATTTTTTCTACTGGTTGTGGGATTTCTGAGTACCCTTATTTTACCATGTATTTTTTCCTGTGAGATTTACAGATGTTTTCTACAAGTTACTTCAGTACAAGTGTTAGGTACTCCCTTAGGAAACAACATGAAAATTTTGACAACTGTGAGTGATATAGATTTTGGATCCTCACTGCTTTTAGTCAGTTCTTCTGACTAAATTGCGTCAATAAATGGTTCTGTTAGCTTTTCAGAATATTCCTATTTGACAGAAGCAAGAAGCAATAGCTATGATCTTGGTTTTAATTTAACTTCCCAGGAAAGAAAGTCAGAAATATTGGAGCTTTGCCATTATTTGTGAAATGTAATGGTGCAGCAGTGTTTCCATGCTGGCATTACTTCCAGTAGTACTATCTCTATAACTACTAAAAAGATACTTTGTTCAAAAAAATTCACATAGCATCTGCTTCACATACCAACACAGAGAAGGCCATAAGGTACTTCCTGACTGCCAGTAACAAGGTCTGTATTAAAAAAAATGTTCAAAATTACAACAGCTTCAAGATGAGAAGCATCGCCAATGTCCTAGGTTTCTACATTTAAAAGCAATATCTAAGTTAAATTCCTAGAAAATGCACTGTGCCATCAAGGAAAGCTGAAAAACAGAGAAAAAAAACCCCATTCTTCACCAATAAAATTAAGATAATATTACTCCATAAGTCCCATATTTCACAGCCAATTTAACCCCATCTGTACGGTGCACCAGTCATTCTTCTTTTGTGACTTCTCTCTATCCATGACTATCAGCAACTATTTCAGTGGAAGGTAAACCCATCTCTGTCCTTCTATCATTACCAGGAGCAGTAAGGTTATATACTAAAGGAGGAAAATATTCATTATGATCCTGTTGGTGATAAACAAATGCCATGAAACAGGGACGCAATGGCAATATACTGCAAAGAAAAAGAGACAGTGAATATCAATAATGTTACTGTTATCACTACTGACTTAGATTTTTAAATCAAATTCTTTGCTGAAGAAATTAGAACAATACAAGATGAAAATTCATATTCTATTATCAATGGGGAATTATCATCAAGCAGTTCTGTTTTCAGAAACTTCCACTAACAAAATCCACTTTTTATTCCTAAACTATATTAGTAATCACCTGGGGGGGGAAAAAAAATATTTTCACCTGAAGTACTGGAATTCCTGGTAAACTGAGTTCTACCAATGGACCTGTCTTTTCATAAAGACAAATATAAGGTTATATTGTAAATAGAAAGACATACTTAATTTACAGGGCATTCATCCCTTACTACTTTATCTTGAAAAACTTGGCAACTGTGGTGATTAATCTGCTAAAGATAACATCCTGATTCAATGTTGTGGCCAGAAAGGCTAAGCAAGGCCTAAACGAACAAAAAAAAAAAAGGAATATGGACTTTGTCATACCTCTGCAACTCACACTGGTAACACTGCTTGATTTCCAGCACCTCACCCTTAGCTGCATTCCACTATCCACACTACACAATAATGCACAATCCATTTTCAGTGTTCATTGAAAAAAGGAATAGCTGAAATACTTAAATTATTGGAAGATGTTCAACGTGGAATCATAAAAATAATTAAGGGAAAGGAATTTGAATGCTATGATGAACATTCAATCTAATTAGTGTATTAAGAGAAGATTAAGGAGCGCTTTAAACACTATAAACTGCCTATGTGGTAAGTAGAATTGTAGATTTTCAGGTTAACAATCAAAATTATTATAAATACAAGCAAGATGATGTCTGTAGATATAAAATGTATTAAATATTCTGTGTGTAGCTGATATATGTATACTTTGACACTGCAGCAAATGCAGAGTTTATAACATTTCATTAAGTCTAAAAAATTTGGAAACCGACACCTGGAAATTAATGCCAACATAATTTAATTTAATAAGTTAATTGATCATTGAAATAGTGTTTGCAGCCTAGTAGAATTTTCCTGTCTCTAATAACTTTTAATAGATCAGGTTAAAATTTTTTGGGTTTGTGTTTAGGAATGACACTCTTAAAGTCCTCTTCCAGAGTTACATTTTTTTCAGTAGACAACTTTGATCAATATGGGTTGTGATGGGCAAAATAACCCTTTGCTATAGAGTTATGCCAAGCAGTTGATTGTTTACTAGTGTTTGGTCCAAGCTATATAATGTTTCTACCATTCAGGAAACCTTCCAGATGCATTACTGAGGATGAAACTCAAATAATTCAGCATTGATCTGTTTGTAATCTTGCTGGGGATTGGCAACCCTCTGATCTTGTTTTATTGATGGTATTTCAATCTGATTACCAGCTGATATTTACAGCATACCAATGGTTCTTTTTTATTCATGAGCATACAGGAGTTGTGCTTTTTGGGTTTGGGTTTTTGGTTTTTTTTTGGATGTGGGTAAAATTACTGTCAAGAGAGATGAACTGTGGAGAAAAAAAAGGTAGTACTTCCATTTGCCCTGTTAAACACAAATCCATTGATAGGTTTTATATTTGCCACAGCGTCTACTTCTCATTTTAGGATGCAGTCTCACTCTGGACAGAAAACTCTTAAAACCCAATCTGGTTGAGAATAATAGAATATATCCTGTCACCAGAACAAATTTTTGTGTACATGGTTAGCTTCACTCTTAGACAATGTCTTACCAGAAATCACTGATCTCTGTTAAAGGCCACCACTGTGCTGTCCTCTGCTTTTTCTAGTGTACAGATGCAGACATTTCCTGTGTTGCTAATTCCTTTCCACTTTCTTAAAAAGAAATGCACAGGGTCCAATTCATAAAGATCCTGAGGATCCTTATCCTTTATAATTAGAATTCAATTCTACTAGAAGGAATTTGACATAAGAGTAGAAAACCCCAAAGCGTTATCTAAATACACAATCAGAAAGCTATACAAGCCAGGTGAAATGGGTCAATTCAATGTTCATATTCTGATTTTGACTACATCCTTGCCTTTACTATTGTACAGGTATTCCTCACAAACCATCGATGTCCAGATTGGTGATATATTTCATACACTGGGAAACAATTACTTTATTTCAGTTGGAGTTAGATTGTATTCTGGAAGGATGCAGCTGTCTCAACTATTGATGAGACAATTTTATTGTTAAAGATGGCAGAAAATTACTTACAGATTTCGGTAATAAATTTATTATTGCTAATGTTATTACTTTAAGGGGAGAGTTTATTATTCTTTTCATGCTGACTTCTTGGGTAATTAAGTGGGTAATGTTCCCAAACCTGCAGGGGAATTGTTCTGTTTTTATGGATGGTAAGTAAACTGATTTGACAATCAACTACTTTGTATATGAGAGCTACTTTAGATACGTTTGGCCAGGCCAAAGTAATCCTAAGACAGTCATTCTCATGAGCACAGAATCCTTTCTATATTGACTGAAATAAAGTGCAGAAATTGATTAATCATCTCAGTTAGTCTGAGTCTGTGACGTCAAGTTCCAAAGGGATGACTGCAATCAAGAAACTAAGTATAATGCCATCTTGAAAAGGAGTGATGAAGACCAAACAAACAGGAACACAGCATTTTCACTCAATTGATAGGCAAGGGAAAGATTCAATCAATGTTTTAAGACCTCCATTTATGTGTTTGTGGGGATAGAACATGCCTAAAATCCCTGGCAGTCAAAGAAGTCTGTGCAGACTCAGGAGAATCTGGTATGTCATAGAAAAGAAAAAGAATTAAGTTGCTTACCCACAGATACTTAGCCCCATTTGAAACATCTTCATTTACTTGTGTGCGTATCTGCATAGGGACAGCCGATATGACACAGAACTTAAGAGGATATCTGCAACTTCTACAGTCTCTTGGGATGGCAGCCAAAGGCCAGGTGGGATTTTCCACAGCTCCTCAACTACATTAGAAATCTATCTTTTATGAGGTGAATGCCCCTCCAGAGTTTGGGCTTGCAACTAGTTCTCCATGTCCCTGACTGAAATTACAGCCTTAAATCAGTTGTACCCAGATAGACATCTTGTGTCATGTGAGCTCTCCTAGGTTATCTAAAACATGTACACGGTACTGTTAGACATGACACTGGGCCAATGGGAGACCTGTAAAACACTGAAACTGTAGCTAGAGGCTTGGGCAGGTATCCTAGATCTCATATGATAATGATTATTTGAGTCCAGCCTAGAAAGTGATTTGTAGATAGCTGAATTGAATTGAATGTCTCCACAGGAGCATGCAGGTACCCCCATACAACATATAAGCTTAGATATCTTCAGGTTGAAGACATCCACTACCAATTACATCTTGTTGTCTTACATTGCTTGTAAAACTGCAGCATGAATACAGTATCTGAAGAACCATAAGACCTGAGAGTTCCCTAACAGCAGGATCCAAATTCACTTATCCTTACAGGGGATTACGTTGCTTAACTCCTATAAAAATCGGATGTATGCACATGTGAATTTCATACAGAAAGTAGGTAGCAGAGTCTTAGGAATATCTAATGCCTAGATCAAGCTCTAAGATTTTACAAGTCTGTACGATTAAAGAACTTGAACTCTTAAATGTAACAATACTTTGTTGGTAGCAGTCTGACTCACTGTAGTAATCTCTTTAAATCAGACACATAATTTAGTTATCCTTAGAAAAACCTGAATAACAACATAACTGCTCTTGATCAGTTTAGTTAATTCATTAAAAAAATCATGGAACTTGGTCTTAAAATACAATAAAATAATTTAAAATAAAGCTGATTGGCTAAACAAATAACCACAGGAGCAGAAGCATCGCAGAAGTAATTTATCTGAATTAATGTACAAAACAAAAAAATGTGAGAATTTCTTCCTTAGGGGAAGAGACTGAGAATAGAAATTACAACGAAAAGGAAGATAAATTTTTCTTTCTGAACATTTCCAAGAATTGCAGCAAGTGTTCAAGTAGAAGAAATTAGAAAAGGCAAATTGTAAATTCTGAAAGTAGTGTTGAATTACCTTGTTACAGGTATTAGACTGTGTTTTACTATTGGGTACTGCATTATATAATACAGTATACAATACTATTTAAGTTTTAGTAGAAATTCTTTTTATTATATTTGATCTTTATAAATAACAGGGAAAAATGCTCCTGTTTGTAAAGAACAGACTAGATAATATTTCTATTATTTACAAAAAATTCCATTTATCTGTTATAATTATTTATAATTGCAATAATTTACTATACTTCTAATATCTTATTTTTTATATTATTCTATTTCAATTATTCCTATGTAATAATAATAGAAATAATAATATAATAAGAACAATAATACATAATATAATACTGAATATCATCTATCTTTAAGGTCAAATGAATGAAGAAATAGGAAAAACAAATACTCAAGTCTGAAAAGAACAATATTCCAACCGTGTTTGGGACTGTAGGGCACTTTGCAGTAACAGTGTTTCCTCTTACGTCTTGTTTTTCCTTAAACATATCGAGTGATACATTAAAAGAAAAACTTGAAATACCTGCTCTATGAGGAAAGCCAGAGTTTTAAATTTGGTGTAGAATTAAAAGTTAGGGTTATAATGACAAATTGTGTTAGAAATGTTAAGAGAGTTGAATGTTTATATGTTTAGAATATATATATATCTAAACTAAAGATGAAACTGCCATTTTTAAAATCAACATGAAACCATCTTCGTTTAAAAAATTTAAATAATGTTCAAGCGAATTTTTTTAAACAGCTCTAATATTGTTCCTATAATAAGAAGTAAGCAATACTTAGGCTGAGTTGAGACAACATAACATTTTGGTTTCCAGTGGTCTTGATAACTGAAAATAATTTTCCTACCGTAGTTGATCTTCAGGTGTTTGAGAGCATTTAAAGTTTACAGAATTTTGTTTGCAAAACACTCTGCACTAATATCTGTACTTTTTACAAAACAACATGTTATGATATAGAAATAGAAAACACAAATTCAGGACACCATGGCAAGGGACATTTCTGAAATGTCTTGAGAATATATGAAAGAAAATTACTAGTTTGATGCGAACCTATGTCCTTTATTTACTTTCTCTTTAAAAAAACCCCCACCTTTTAAAGATCTTTCAAAAATTCATTTAAAATGCTGGAAATGTACACCAGATGACTTTATCATCATGCTTAAGTTCTGGTCATGTCCCTTTATGTGATGGTTAGTCTGCAAAAAGGCATCATTGGAAATCCTTAAGAAGCTGAATAGGAATTTACAAACTATACCTCACAAGTGCAGGTACATCCCCAGACAGTGAGTATTCCTGTTAGTTCTTTAATTCTAACTCACTCCTGAAAGAGAAAACCAGTTATGCTAAATGTTGTAAAATTAAAAAAAATAAAATAAAAAAGCTGTCATTGACTCAGATAATTTGCAGGGTAAGGAATACCAGGCAGGCAAAGGCAGACCAATAAGTGGGAATAATTTAATCCCGTAGCTCAGTTTGTAAGATGGGCAAGCACATACTTTGGGGCGTCTTGTCTTTCAAAGAAATTATTTATGGAGTAAGGATAGTAGCATCTTCCCATCAATAATTAGCTGCTGTTGTTAAAGAGTGTGTTTAATCAGCTGGTAAAATTAGGATATCTCAAGATCTGTAACTCCTGGATGGTTCTTAGGCTTCCCTGTATGAGATGGTAAGACTGGTACTGTCACTTACAATTTGCATATTCACAGTACAGCAGCATTTACTGCTTTCTGCAAATCACTCACTATGAGAAAAATTATGCTAAATACCTGTAGGAATGTTTGGGAAAGCAGCCAGATAGGGGGTGGGGAATATTCACTGAAGCTATTAAAACATGACAAGAAATTACACACCTGGATGTGGAGTGTGTGTCTTTCAGAATCTCAGATGGTAGACATTAACTTTTATCTTTTTTCACACTGATCAAAAAGGTAATTAGTTATATAAATGGACACAGAAATGGAATTCAGCTTGTTCCTCTAATCTGCATTCTTTGTTTCTCTCCACTTGACTTCATTCCTTAAAATACAGAGACGTGAACACATGTAAAAGCTTTCACAGAACCACAGAATCACAGACTAGTAGGGGTTGGAAGCGACTTCTAGAGATCATCGAGTCCAACTTCCCTGCCAAAGCAGGTGCCCTACACTGGGCTGCACAGGGAGGTGTCCACACAGGTCTTGAATGTCTCCAGAGAAGGAGACTCCACAACCTCTCTGGGCAGCCTGTTCCAGTGCTCTGTCACCCTCACCATGAAGAAGTTCTTTCTCATGTTTGAGTTGAACCTCCTGCATTCCAGTTTTTGACCATTGCCCCTTGCTCTCTCACTACCCACCACTGAAAAGAGTTTGACCTCATCCAGTTGCCTCTCACAGTTTAGATATTTATAAACACTGACCAGATTGCCTCTCAGCCTTCTCTTCTCCATGCTGAAGAGACCCAAGTCTCTCAGCCTCTCCTCATAGGGAAGACGCTCCAGGTCTTTTATCATCTTTCATTAATGAAAGAAAATAGTTTGTATCCTGAAAACATGTATTGTTAGATGATGAAGGAAAACCTGCAATTCCTTGAATGGAGTTTCTGTAGCAGTTTGGTAACCAACTCACCTCAGCAGCTGCACAAATTTCAGTCTGTTGATATCCTTTTCCAGGATTAGGAATAAGATTAAGCTGATATTTTGTTTATTTTATAAACAACACTGAACATTTTACTCACCAAAGCTGGCTTCTACTATTAAGTATGTTTCACATACAGTTATCAACCTGTTCTGAGACTCAGTGGATGGTCAATTCCAAATTCCCGCCAGTGGGATGGCAGGGGGTGCGTGGGGAGTTGGAAGGGGACAGACAGGACAGTTGACTCAAACTGACCAAAGGGATATTCCCCACCATATGATGTCACGCTCAGTAATAAAAACTGGGGGGAAGAAGGAGGAAGGGGTGGGCGCTTGAAAAGATAGCATGTGTCTTCCCAGGTAATCATTACCCATGACGGAACCCTGCTTTCCTGGGGATGGCTGAACACCTGCTTGCTGATAGGAAGTGATGAATCAAATCCTTTTTTTGCTTTGCTTGCATGCATGGCTTTTGCACTACTTATTAAACTGGCTTTATCTCAACACATGAGTTTTCCCACTTTTACTCTTCATGTTCTCTCCCTCCTGCTGTTGTGGGAAGCGAATGAGTGAGCGAGAGAGCAAGCGGCTATGTAGTGCTTAGTTGCCAGCTGGGGTTAATTTATAACACACATCCTAGTCAGGCCCAGCATCCCAAAACAGGCAACCAACAGCGTGGTGCTTAGTTGCCAGTTAGGGTTAAACCACAACACAACTATTCTTGAATCTTTCTTGATATTCTTGAATCACAAGCAGGTATAGTAGATTTAATTATGTACCTTTACTTCATGTGTGATAAAGACAAGGAAAACCCCAGTCAGAACAAGGCTTTCTTACAGACTTCTGGAAGAGTCTGAAAGGCTATGCAGTCAACAGATCTAGAGATGCACAGAAATGAAGCACAAGGGAGAATGTTTTGCTTTGGATCCTACATGTGCACCTGCTGGATGTTACTCTGTGCAAATACCCAGGAGAAATGACTGGGACTATATAGGCTGAACTGGAATTAGCATAGGTGTGGATTTGCATCTCAGAGCATTACCAGGTGAGAAGACCAGTGTGCGAGTGAAAATGGTTGTGAAGCTATTGGGTATGAAATACAGCAATGAAAGTGAAACAGACAACATGAAAAGTTAATTAAATGTATTTGTAAAAATTTCAATGTTACTAGAACATATTTTATTGAGGTTTTTTAATTACTGAATTATTACCTTGAAATTCTTCCTTTTGTATTTATCTATTTATTTAGTAAGTCACAAATGGCTCCATAATTTTGGCAAAAAGAGAAGAGTCCAGGAAGACTCATAGGTTATTAACTCTGGCACTGAAACAATTTAATAAAGGTAATATATAAATTATAGAACTTGATTTTGATCCTGCAGCAATCTTAGTTTCATGAACTAGTTTCCTTCAATGGACTGACTCTTGTGCAAGAATAAAATAGTCTCCAAGAGTTTTTGTTAAACAAGTAAGATTAAAAATAAGTCACATACATACATTGCAGCCTTCAAAATCCTTACTGTGTTGTATCTTAACTACAGAGCCCCCTCAACTCCTCCGAAACCTCAGTTTGAGATTCACATTTTCCAGGTGCAGATGAAGTTCCGTACATAATTAGATATAGCACAGTTTTGTCGTGGCTCAATGACTTCATTCTGTGTCTGTGAGGAAGCATCAGAAGTAGGAAACACAGACTGTTCAGCTCAATAGGCATTCCACTTCAACCTTGCAATTAAAAATAGCTGCCTAGCATTTTTTTCAAAATTAGTTGACCCAAACAGCAGAAAACCAAGATGAAAAGTGAAAAATCAGCTGAACCTCACCCAACTCTGAAAGCCAGTCATTCCTTAGCTACTATGTCCTGATCTGTAGAAAAGTCACTGCACTTAAATTTTCATACTGTTTCCATCTGAAAACCACACTTTCTAAGAAAACACATTGCATTTACAAATAAATGGATCCAGAAATGCTTACCATAGTTATTACATTCATAGTATTATTCTACTGTGTTTAGTTTTCAACCTATTTAAGACCACACATCTTCAGCTCTTAGAGGTACCACAGCTGGATCCATTTTTCTGCATGAAAGATAACCTACTACAAGACTGCACTTTCACGAGATCTCAGAAATACTTATATGTAAGCACTAAATTGGCTGGAGCAATAAAAATTACTGTATGTTGTAGTGTATTAAACTGGAACACTTCATTTTAATTAGAAATTAGACTTGAAGTCAAAAGTAGAACAGAGTAACAGAGAGATATCTGTCTTCCTTTAAAGAGTTAAACATCAAACCAAATCTAGTAATGTGGAATTTGAAATAAGGAATAACCAAAACCAAGTAAAAGTAAGTGGCTTATAAATCAGAATAGTGAATATCCCACAAGAAGAAAAAAGAAGATAAAAAATAAATAAAATAGCAAAGCAGAAGAAATACTGTAAATAGATTTTTAAAAAGTTATTTCACTTAAATCCAAATATCCATAACACATTCTAAGTCCTTTTAGCACAAAATACTGTTTGTTTTAACAAATAAGAGCACAGCACTTTCTCAGCTGAAAATACTAATTATTGATGTTACAAAAGGAAACTTCATAAATTATTGCAAAGAACGGCCTATCAGAAGTGTGTAAGCATATAGTTTTTCACACTGAACAATTTGAGGGGTGCAGTCTATCTCCCCATCTCCCCATCTTTTTGCTTTGGTATCTGTTTAGGTTGTTTGTTTGTTTGTTTGTTTGTTTCCCTTGTGATTTATAATCTGGTACAATGACAGTAAGGTTTTAGGTGACAAATCTGTGTTCCATGATTCTTCTCTGATGAGTAACTTTGGGTTCTTACCATGAAATATTACAAAACAGAATTATTTAGTTACTACGTAGAATCAGCTCTGTGTTAGTAAGCTCACCGGTCTTTTCAGACATACCCTATTCTGAGTCTTACTGCCATTATCCCAGTCCTATGTAGGGAAGTTCTCTGTAGGGCCAGGGAAATATTAAAATTTAACTCCAGAAAATAAAAGATGGTGAAAATGTACACAGAGGCAGTGAGAAAGTAGGATACCTAGCTGGTACTTTTAAGTAATGTTTTCAAGAAGAGCATGGACCATTTCTTGTAATTAATCTTTTTGTAAATGTAAGCATAATTTAAGCATAATCAAGAAATAGCTTGATGGGAAATAGAGGAAAAAAAGGAAATTTAAAAACGTAAAATATTTTTATTTTTATATTTTCCGATTTTATTCCTGAAAAAATAATAATTTGTTTTGAAAGATGGGTTAATATAATTTGAAACATTTTCAAAAAGTTCAGATTCAAGGTTGTTATTTTGAAGATTCATTTCAGAAAGAGAAATTTGTCAACTTAGAGCAAAAAATTGTCTAAGGCTTTTCAACGTAAACAGTAAGAATGGTACTTCTGCCTGGTTCCTTCAGGGGTCTAATCTCATTAAGTAGAAGTGAGTAAATGTTTTATAAAATTGTATGTCACTACTGGTTTCCAAAACAGATGCATGATCCTTTCTTGTTGAATCATCAGGAAATTTAGATAAAAGTTCCTTATTTCTCAACTACTGGAACCACCACCAAGAAACAGCATCACGGTTGTACTGATGAGCATGAGAATGGGAGGCAGTCTGCAGCAAAGGATTTTTGTAAAAGTTAAGAATTTAAGAGGAAGGGTCATGTTTTGCAAAATTGTTCTATTGCAGAGTATATTTCAGCTTGAGTAAACACCAAGTTAAATGCTTCTCTGTATTAAAATAATTTCAGTACTTGTAAATTGTTTGTAAATCTCGTCTCTAAAGTAACTTATACTCAAAACCAAAGTAGAGAATAGCAGATGACTGTGCCAGTCAGAACACATTTGTTATTAAATAAAAGTTTTGAAGCCTGATTACTTCTGAGAAGTACTTCTCGCCAACTGAGAATATTGTGACTTCTTTCTGTTCATGGTTAATCTTAAATATTAGCCCATCTAAATCCTTTACTTAAAGCTGTGAAAGTACTAGTACTCGATTATTTGCTTTTAACTTCCTAGGAATCTACCCTGTCACTTTAATGTCAAGGTCTCTGCTTATAATTCCTACTAAAACAGACCCTTTACAAACAAAGATAATCCTTTGTTTGATGTTTACTTACTTAGTTCCTTTTTTATCTTGAGCTTTTACGCAGCAGATTTTCAAGTCAATAAGTATTTTTGGCAAGACAGACATACAGAGTGATTGAGTTTCTTAATGTGTGTTGTTTTACTTTGCTCAACCATAAAATGCTAAAATAGATGTTACTATTTTGCAGTCATGATGAAAAGTATGGCACTGAAAACACCTGCATTAAGACTGTTAAGAATTTTAAATGTTTACTTTTTTTTTTCTACAACTTCCTTTCAGCTTTTAAATCTGCCTGTGCCTTTTACCATTACTGCAGGTCTATGAAATTATACAGTCTGATTTTCAAACTCAAGCAAGGTCCGGAAATCAAGAGAACAATGAATATTACATCTTTAAATAATTTCTCCCAGAGCCATTCCTAAAGTAAATTAGCTTGTGCATCAACAGTTAATTTAGATTGCATCTAATTTTATTATCTGGTAACAGCCTGCCAATATGTCTGTGTTTTACATTTCTGTGAGTGTGCTGGCTTGATTTCTTCTTTCTGTTTTGGTTTTTCTTTTACTTTCAAGAAAAAAAAAAAAACACCACCAAAAGCTTCTAGTTAAAATTTTATTTGATTTAAATTTTAATAAAATACCCAGGGCAATAATAACACTGCTTAGTGCAGTATTTAGAATAGAAAATTATCAGAACAAAATATAAGAGAACACAATTTGTGATTTCACAAAAAAGATGTTCAAAGGATTTGGTAAATAGCATATAGCACTTTCATAAGTTCTCTAACATTTCCTGGGTTTGGTGCTGATTAAAAAGGGGTCGACAATATCACTAGCCTTCATCTTGTACTTTAAATGATATTTAAAAAGATTTAGAGAACAAAAATTCATTTATTTTTACCAAGACATGGAGACAGACTGTTTAACTGACATCAGTTCATAGAATCATAGAATATCCTGAGTTGGAAGGGATCCAAAAGGATCAAGTCCAGCTCCTGTCTCCATATAGGACCAGCCAAATCAGAGCAGATGACTGAGAGCGTTGTTCAGATGCTTCTTGAACTCAGTCATGCTCAGTGCAGTGACCACTTCCCTGGGGTGCCTGACCACGCTCTCAGTGAAGAACCTTTTCCTGACATCCCATCTAAATCTCCAGGTGGAGCAGCAAGTCTCGCACAATTTTGGGGTTGGCTGGGAGTTTATCATTACCGCAGTCACAGCCCTCCAACTTGGGACATCTTCGGTCTCATAGCCCATCACCGGTGTTGAAGGCATTAAATGTCTCTGCTCTGTCTATGTCCCTGTTTGTAAGGGGACCATTCTCATCAAGTAATGAGCCAATGTTCTCTCTGGTCCTCCTTCTGTTGTTAACATATCAAAAAAAAAACCCTTTTTATTGTCCCCCACAGTATTGGCCAGCTTCAATTCTAACTGAGCTTTGGTCACACAAATTTTCTCCCTACAGAGGCAAGCAGCATCCCTTGCTTGCCTCCCACGTTGACTAACCCTACTTTGAACTGCCATACACTTTCTTTTTCCACTTGATCTCTAGAAAATTCCTGTCCAGCCAAGCCAGCCTTCTGCATTGCCTGCTTGACTTGCAACATTTTGGAATTGCCCATTCCTCTGCACTTAAAAAGCGACCCGCACTGATGGACTCCAATGCCTTCAAAAACAGTTTCTCAGGGGACCTTACTAACTAGTTTCCTGAGCAGTCTGAAGCCTGTTCTTCCCACATCCAGGGTTGAAGATTTGGTGTCAGTTTTCCTCCTGTTACCAAAGATTTTAAATTCTACATCTTCATGATCACTATGGCCAAGATGGCCACCAATCACCACTTCGCCCATGAGACCTTCTCTGTTCACAAATTAATGAATTAATTTGCTTTACTGAACACTAGTTGTGAGACTGTACTTCAGGATTTGAACATAGGGCTTTCTATTCTCCTGCCTTGTGACTTCCCTGATAACTTTTCATAGAAAGAGAGTTGTGGAAAGTAGGTAATCAGAATTAGTTTTGAAAACAAGGAGAGATTGTCATTGACTTATCTTTTGCTACTTTAAAATGCTGGTTTAGTGTTTCATAGAATCCACATAAACCAAAGGACTTTAAATCTTTTACATTCTTTTAATGTTTCTTGCCTTTTCACATGACACTAGACTCACAGGTGCAAGATGACTTTTTTCCACACTCCTATTGAGATTTGTAGTTGCCATTTTAAAGACTAAAAAGTAGGAAGCTGAGTTAATGTAAGTTAATTAATAAATATTAAGTAATTTTTTTATGTTCGAGGAAGGAGTAATGGCAGCCATTACACATAAAAGCCTGTCGATAGATGAAAAAGCACAGCTAACAATTCTGTACAGTCAAAAAGAATGAATCATCTTTTGACTACAATAGAACTGCTAAGTCATGATAAAGCCAATTTCTGCTTTCTTTCAAATGCGTGTCTCATATTACTAGACCTAAGAATCTGGGCCAATGAGGCTTTACATGAGCAAATTCAGAATACTCAATACTTTAAACAATACCAAATAATTTGCTATCAGTCTATAGGCTGAGACTACAATGCATAACACATCTAATTTAGAATGATGAATATATTTTTCAAAATCATGGTCTGTTTTCAAATGAACCATCAACACAAAAAGGCCTGTATGTTACTGCTATAGCTGCGAATAATTCAATCAACTTTCACAATGATGTCAGTTCCCTGATTCTGCAGTTTTAGAAAAAGAACCGTTCCTCTTAAATCCTCTATCAATACATACTCATGCAAAATATTGATCCTTCTCCTTGAACAGAACCCTGCAGGTCTAAAGCAATTTCACTGAATAGAAAGGCTAAGGGTAGAGAAAGCTGCTGAAAAGTATCTGCGTTTTGCACTACACAGCAGAAAATTAAGGTAGCTACAGCTTTAAACACTGTCATGTTTAAGGTTATGAGTCTGGTATGTGGCTGATGGAGGCCCTCCTGTTGAGTCATGAGGTTCAGAAAGGTCCCCTTGCTTTCTAAACTCCTCAGAGAGGAGCCTAGGTGCAGCTAAGTCCAGTCTTAGTCCAAAGGTTGGTCAGTGGTTTATATTTAAAGGATTATTTTTGTAGTCACTTGTCAGAGTCAATGGTTGCTGCTCAGGGCCTCATCAAGGACTTTCAGGGAACCAGTTTCACAAAGCTGAAAAGATAGATAATTTATGGAGGCAGCAGATGTAAAGAGTTTGGAACTGCCATTGATAAACACACTTACCACAAAAATTTGAGCTCAAGTTAATAGTTCAGCACTCTTGTTAATGACAGTTTTCCCATGGTAACATCCGACATAATTGGAGGCGCAAATCTTACCAAAGAGGTGTCCCTGCTTGTGGAGGAGAGAGGTTCAGGCCCATAGACCCATCTGGATAGCTAAGAGTTCTCATCCTCAGAGCATGCTAAATGCCAGATTTATACTTTTGGCAAGGTGGGACTAAGTCAAGTATCGTGTGCAGATTGGCCCTTAGCAAAGTTTGTTGTGTTGTTGATCGGAGCGAGTAGCAGAGAACAAAGGTGTTCGGTACAGAGGTGCTGGGGATCCATTTAGCGTTACAGAAGTAATCTTGGCTATGAAGCCTCCCCCTCACCCCAGAGGTCACTCAGTTGATTGAGTAGCAGACTGTCAGGCGACACATCTGTTAAGATGGGTAAATTGCTCGTCCCTTGCCTCTGTGGAGGTCTGGTGCTTATCAGTGCAAGATAAACGAGTTGCTCAATCTATGCTTTTGAACAAGTCAATTTTTATAGTTTTCTTCCTTGGACATGTTTTCCTCTACCCCATTTGTCCAGACTATACCTTAAGACTGCTCCACAAGGAAAGAGAAACCGGAAGCCAAGGTGATCACAGCACAGTGACTGTACCAGTCACACAGGGGCAATGATCATAACAGGTTCACTCAACCAGCTGGTGACAACTGAACAAAGTAAGGTAACAAGCCAAGTCCAGGATCCCTCCAGGAAGCCAAATGACAATGTCCAGATGAGCAAAGGATCACACACCTACAGCAGGAATGAACTTCAATGGAGTTTGTTGGATGTGGGCAGAAAGTGCCAATGAAAGTCACAGATAAGGCCAGTAAGGGGAATTAAAAACCCACAGCTGGATATAAGCGCAAGGAGGAATAGGAAACAAGCAAGTTCATTACCAGCAGTAAAGCCTGCCAGTTTGTGCTAAGAGAGGATCACTGAAATCCATGTTTAAGCTCTCAGGAGAAAGCTGTAAAACATTGGCAAGATTTTCACAGTTAAATCTCTCCTCTCCAGCTTCCCTCCCTTGAGCAGATAGCTGCTTCTATTCCCTTGATTTTTCTCTGATAGCTCGTGTAGTACAGACTTATGCAATGCATCTGACCATCTCAATGATCCATGAATGTAAAGAAGATGGGAAGCCCATAGTTTTGTTTGCAGTTTTAAATGTGAAACCTTTGTAAGAAAGGGATTCTGAAGGTTTTAAAGTCAAGCACTTAAAAGTCTTTAAGGCATTAATACAACATCCTTGTATATAAACGCTATGAATATGCAGTTTAATGATGCACTCTATTTTTTTTGCCATATAGCCTGTACATTATTCAGTCTAGCAGATAGATCTACATTAGGTATCAGTGAGGGTTATGTAGATTCTTCCTTATACAGTTATTCCTACAAGCACAAAATGTCTGCACCTTCACAAAGTATATGCATGGGCCCTTCAAAACTACTACCATTTGATTCACAGAATTTGTTCATATTTAGAAACCAGTATTGAGTCTGTCTACTCATTTAGTACTGCACTGGTCTGGCTGTTTTGTAACTCTTTAGGTAGGGTTTCTCTGCTGTACATGCTGCATACGTGCTGAAACACAGAACGAACCACTTTGTCTCTCCATTTCTGAAACTAAAATTATACCAATTTGATATAAATATGGAAATAAAAGTTTCTTGTAAGCAAGTGCATTAGAACTATTTTTCCTAACTTCCATAGAACCATGAAATTAAATTGAGATGTTATTTGATTTATTGAGTCAACGTTGTTTCTGATGACTAATTACATTCAGTAATGGTTTCCCTATACAAATAATAGTTGTCAGTTTGTATCAGATATAATAGTTAGGTGTGCAAGTATTGTGCATCAAGTCTTATTATGATCTTGTGATTAAAAGCATGCAGTGTGAGCTCAGCTGTGGTGTAAATGAATACAATTGTATATTCTGTGATGTCAATTTCTCTTATTTGCTTATAATAAAGTATATATCCCTGAGAAATGCATACAATCAAGACTTGTTTCTCTCTCCAGTTGTTAAATCAATCCATGTATTTTTTGTTGCTGTTGTTTTAATTAAGCTTATAAAAGGTGATGAAGGAACTGTGTCATCTGAGTTGATGAGTTTCACTAGCTGGCATTTTCATGATTCCTAATGTGTCCTCCTGAGAATTTTAAGTGATCATCCCCCTGTACTCAACGTTGGAAAGATGGCTGGTGGAAAAGGACCTGGGAGGTCTTGGTCTATTGCTGTCTGAATATAAACCAGCAGTGTGTCCAGGTGCCCAAGAAAGCCAACAGTATCCTTGTTTGTATCAGAAATAGTGTGGCCAGCAGGAGTAGGGAAGTGATTGTCTCCCAGTACTCAACACTGATGAAGCTGGACCTCAAGGCGAACTGTATTCAGCTTTGAGGCCTTCACTACAAGAAAGACACTG
>VWZZ01003418.1:1285430-1308068 GCA_013399095.1 Psophia crepitans | reverse complement strand
ATTCTATTCTATTCTAATTCCTGCAGAGACTGGCGTAAGGAATGTAATGCATTTGAATAGAACAAAGGGACAACTGGACTGATACTCGCAGGTACGTGCACATGGAAGAGCTAGCCAAGAGTAAGCCTCGTCAGAATAGGGCCCAGTGGGCAGAAACTGAAGTCAAACAAATTCAGCTTTGAAATAAAAGCTTGTTTCCCAGCACTAGGAGTAATTAAAAGCATTGGAATAGCTTCCCTGGGGAAGTGGCAGACTTCCCCACCGGTGTACTTCAACGTGCTTTGCCTATCCCTACACATCCAAACGTGCCAAACAGACATATTGCAGTGGTCCTGTCCCGCACAGCCTGCCTCAAGGCTAAGAGCCTTTGGCTTACGTGTGTCCTGCTGTGAAAGAAGAGCCTGAAGCCAAGGAGCTCCTTCCCCAGCCAGGGCTTGGCTCCCGCTCCCCTGGCAGAGCCTACTGGAACCTGGGGACCTCCAGACCATGCCAGGTTCATTGCTCCTGAGCTCTTCTATCCAGAAACAGACCCTGTTGATTTTTTCAAAACTGTAGCATTTGCCAAAGAAAAAGGTATATCCACCCAGTTGTGAGTGAAACACACAACAGTTAGTCACACAGATTGCAGATGCCTCCAGCCACTGCCACCAGAGGAACTTCTCTCTGTTTGCGTGCGCTCTCTGGCAGTGGCTGCAGTCCCAGAGATGCCAAGCTGGACTGTGTTTTGCTCATAAGAGAGTCATCTTCCAAAGCCCATATCCCACCCAAAAGACCCCTGACATGGCAGCCAACCTCCCCCAGAGAGGTGACCTTCCCTCCCAGGAGCATGCAGCCTGGGAGCAGACCTCACCTCCACGTCTGCCTGACAGGGTCTCCCCAGCTCTGCAACGACAGCAAAAGCCCAGTAGTCCAGACTGGCATGAGGCGAGAACAGACTGATCCAGCCATCTGCACCATCTATTGCTAGCCTGCTCAGATCACCCCCAGACAGTACGCTGTGCCTGCGTCCTGGAACCGGCTCGTTTTCCCAAACACTGGGGCAGTGTCTATCACCGGGACCGCGCTTCCCAAATGAACTGGTGGGGCACCAGACCAGGAGCCTGTACTGTGAATAGCGAGACCATAGCTGTCTGCAGTGCAAGGGTCATGCAACAGAGTTCACTCCGAATTCTTCCCTCCCAAGTCTTCCAGGCACCTGGAAGAGGCCGGTTAAAAACCTAGAAAATATTGCTTGTCCATTTGCTTTTCAATTCCTTATCTATACTTCCAGCCAAGAGACTTTGCTCCAACTTGATAAGCAAATGAGCCCCATTTACCTGGGCTCCCAAACCGCTGCCTCCCCAGTACCTACTTTAAGATGGCAGGAACACCAAGTGGCAGTAATTTTCCAGCATAAAGAGATGAGGTCATATCTGCCTATTCTGCTTCAGATTTTCCAGTACAAGAGCAAGCCATTTCTTTTTATGCATTGCAGGCGCCTTTCAAGCATACAGTAGGTTATTTTCTAACGAGCTGGAACATCTTGCTTGATGAGATCTCTGTTCAAATTGTTATTTTCCTCCAGCTGGGTCAGGGCTTTCTGGCTTTGACACAATGAGAAAAGCACACACATTTTCCCTGATTTATGTATTGCAAAGACTCAAGTGTCCACGCTGGCAGATGCAGCGCTCAGGCATCCACCCCTCTCCAGCAGGTCACTGCCTCTTCCTACCAAACTCTGCCTGCAAGGGGACATTCCCCCTTCTCCCTCCCACCTTCAGGAAAGCAGAACCACTCGTGGTCCTCGCACCTGACTACGTGTGTAATTTTTCTCTCTGACCCACAAAACAACATGACGGCAACGGCCTGTGTCTTACACCGAGGAGGAGCGACACGTGCAGCAGGTACACGGTACAAACGTGTCTCTCAAGAGCAACCAGGCGCGTGTGACACAGCGATGCAGCCAGAGGAGTCTGCCTGTCACAACTCACAGATCCTCGTTAAGCATGCGGCCAACTTGTGGTTATTTGCTTTTCTAACATCTCCTGCCTAACGACAAACCTACCCATGCTGCTCCTTCAAAAGAAACGTTCACAAACAGCCACGCAGGGTTTTTGTCTTCAAAGGAAATCCCCAGCGAGGCCACTGCTTCCACTCCAGTACTCTCCCTCCACCAACACCTGGTGTCCACCCTTCCCAGCACGCACGGAGCGGCAGATGCGTGGCAGACCACATTGCACAATTTGTTAGGTCAAGGTTAGAAAAAACAATAATAAGCCTGCCTGAACTCATGAATAAACAGACCGGATTAATTATGGGTATGCTCTGACAGAAAGAATTTCCCATTCAAGCCTTTCACAACACTCACCCAAAAATAGCTGAGGACCCCAAGAACATCAACAAGCATATCCTCACATCACCCCTGCTGGGTAAAGCAAAATCCACTTTCCAGAGAAGAACCTGAAGCGGGAGGTTTTAACGTTTTGCCTACAGAAGTCTACAGCACACGGTGTCTACAGCCCCAGAGACCTGACAGCAGTGGAGTCCTGCGTTGGGAGGGGAGGCTTTCCATCACGGGTAGGCAGCACGTTTCACCCATGTACAATATCCTACCCCCCAAGATGTCAGTGCTTTATTAAGTTTTGTGCTGTCGTGCTTGATTTGTCAGTGGAAAAATGGAAGAGAGGAGATTCCTGCCTTCTTTCCATCCTCCTGGCCTGCCTTCAGTAACTTGACTGCAGAACGCAGAAGCCATCCTGTCTTTCCCAGCCATTCTCTTTAGAGCCACCCAGGAGTGTCTGTTCCCATTTATCAGACATTTCGCATGTCTACCACACACTCATGGTTCTTGCTTTACACTGTTTACATCGAAGACAGCAAAAAGCCATCAGCTGCACCATGAAGACATGTCTGTCTGCCTCTGGTTTGGTTCTCGAACGGACCAAGTCTCCAGAGCCCACCAGGGTCTAAACGGCCTTTCCTTTACAGCGGGTAGGTTCGGGCACGGGCCAGCTCCACCAGACCCAGGATTAGTGAGGCAATTCTGGTGCATCACAAAGGTCTACCAGGATTTCTGGGCTTTTTCTAATGTTGCAAATTCCTGTAGACAAGCAGCACTGACGTTAACAGATACATCCCTTGGTTTACTGCCCATCTCTAAAAGTCTGTCCCGCCAAACTGCAGGAAAGCTTCTCTGCCCCTTGAGACACAGAGACCTGTGAGAAGGCAGTCGAGCCATCGTCACTCAAGTGATCCAGCTCTTATTCAGGCTGCAGTTCCTGCTGTCCAACCCCGGGAGCTCAGGCAGAGAGGAGCAAAATGTCAGTCAAAACCTGAGCATCTAGGAAAGGGGACAGGTCCACCATTAAACGAAACGCCCAAGACAATCCTGCAGGGAAGGTGCAACCGGAACAGGAGCAAGCAGTCTCTGGAAGTGTGCACGCAGTGAAGCAACGCACAGTTCATCAGGAATTTGGTCCTCTCTCACGCTGGCTTTACTGAGGTGCTCAAACAACGTGGGAACAGAGAAACCGGAATTTGGGTCTACCTGAAAGTCAAAGGACAAGCACAAGCTAGAGCAGTGCTTTGGCTGGCGTTTAGGGGCTGGATCGCACTCCCACCCTTACACCAGGGAGCAGAGAGCTGGACACATGCCCTGCCTGGACCCTGTGCTTCTGGCCGGACATTATTTGGTGGCCACTGCCCCCTCGTGGCACCGTCGCCCACAGTGGAGCTCAGAGACAAAGTAAGGACTCTTCACCCCCATAACTCAGCTGGGAACAACTCAACTCAAAACAAAGGAGCTCTCTGGACTGCAGAGCAGCGCAGAAGCAAGAAGAGACCAGACCATGTGGTTTTCCCCGGCTGGAACACCCTTGCAAAACATCCTCCGCCTAATTCCAGGCCAGTAAATTCAGCCCGGGGCTCCGACACCCGTCGCTGTCAACACGTTTCAGCTAGCAGCACAGAACAAAGCAGGTTCTGCTGCATTCAGAGCACACTTGGAACTAGAATCTTTTACATGTGGTACAGTTGCCCTTTCAAAAAAGGGAAATCTAACATTTAAGAGAAGAGCAAGGCCTGGAGAGACTTGGAAGTTTTCCGTTCTGATGAGTGGCTGAGAAAAAGCAACACTCCTACCACCGGGGAAGATGCTGGGGGCTCACTGGATGGCACTTCCCTGCAGGTAAGGTGTGGTCTGCATTACCCCAGCCGCCCCTTGCTGCCTCAGAAGCCGGTCCAACAGAAGTTTCCACCCGTTACCGCTGCTCACTGACAGATCAAACAGCAGCAGCCCAGGCTCAGTGCTTCAGACACTCAGGTTCAATCTGCATCCAAAGGCTGGTGTTTACGATCTCCAACCTGGTTTTATGCCCTGACAGCTTTCACACGAAGTCAAGGAGAGGGCCTGCCCACACCTCCGTACACGGGCACTGCTCTGACACACCGTCACGTTTGTGGAGGCATGCCCTGGTTCTCCCTGCAGACTGACACACTCACCTATCCTCAAGGCAGTACAACCTCCCATCGGTTGAGGGTGACCTACCACCACTGCTGAACCTTCCAGAGCAACCTGACCACCAATCACCATGGCAATACGAACTTCTCCTGAGGACTGCCTTCAACGGCACGTCTGAAATCTCAAGGTTTAACACTATTTGTGCTTGCTTTTTTTTTCCCCTCGCTTTTTTTTTTTCCTGTACACATAAGCAGAGCGAAGCCTGAATCACTGCACACAACCGAACTACAGACGGAATTACAAGAAATGTCTCTGTGAAAGACAGGTTGCTCCTTCTAGGGGAGAGAGAACGGCTGGGGCGAGATTCTCAGCTACCCTGAGCTTCCCCTTGCTGTTGCCGGGACATCACTTGGCGTAAGGGGCTGATGCAGAGCCCCAGTTTTCATTGCCCGCACACAGTCCTTTGGGCAAGGGTCACCACGGGTTAATCCAGGCAGCACAAAAGCGGAAACCATTCCCTCTTAGGGCGAGCAAAGCCTCCTCCACAACTCCAAAACGCAGGAAAGTTGTTGTAAAAACACAGGCGAAACGTGCAAGCTGTACCCCTAAAGATGTAACACTGGCCTTCAGAGGGCCGGCAGAAGACACACTCTTATCTCTTCACCAGCTGACGCCCCGGGCAGGTCTGGGCGCGCAGGGACAGAGCACCTGCAGCAGTAACGTCAGAGCACCTTACCCCGTGGAAACGCTAGCAGGAACCCTCCTCCTCGCTGCTGCTGACCTCTGCCTTCTGTCCGCAGCGCTAGGTACAGCGGCCGCCGTGTCCCTCGCTCCGCAGGCTGGCTCCCGCGGTCTTCTCGTATTTGGAACGTGTCAGGTAAATGCAAACACTGACAGGGAGAGTAATTCAAGTATCCTGGAACCAAACGACCATTAAAACACTAGCACGCACAGGAACACTTGCTACACTTCCTAATATCCTAAGGAACAATAGCCAATCTGAAAAACAATAGGTAATTTTCTTCTGTCTCCCACTCTTTTTATGGCTCACATACCTGTCACAAGGAGCTATTACAGAGCCCATACCGCGGCGTGGAAGAGAGGAGGGGGAAACCCAGCGTACATGACACAACATTCTCCCTCAAACTCTGGCCATCAAAGGGAATTTAATCTCCAGCTGTCTACCATTTAAGAAATATCAAGTAAAAATGTGAGAATAGACTGCAAAATGCCTGTTTTGCCATTATACTCACTACTGAGAGAAAACATTTTTGATGGGGTGACCTTTCATCGAGCTGTGTTTGTACTGAAATGCATTTTGCAGACCATGAAAAGAGCGGCTCTGTTTGACAGCTGAACTCAATACGTAAAAACTATATAAGAGAAGCTGCTTTATGAACAGTGGGTGGCAGGGGACAATTAGTTTTATTCTTCTATTATGGTACTGATGGGGGGAAAAATTATCACCATTAGTCACAGTGTGCTTGATATGACAACAAGGAGGGACCAGGCTATCTGCAAGCATCGCTTTTATTCCTTCGTACGTGCACACACACGCTTACTCTTCGGTCTGTTCCCAATTTTGTCTCCCTTGCTAATTCAGCCCTAAATATGTTAAATATTTAAATACGTTAAATGCAAATCCGGGCGGCTTCCTGAGCTGTGGAAGTGTTTTGTGTTGGTCCTTGAAGATCAGGATAAAAAGTTAAATACAAGAAAGATGGGGATTAAAGAGGAGGAGGAGGAGGGGAAGAAAAGCAGTGCAGGGAAGAGGGGGGGGCACGGAACAAACCTTCCACCAGCACAAATCGCTCCCTCTGGTCCTTGAAATACACATGATTACACACCGAATGGTCGGGGCTGGAAGGGACCTCTGGAGCCCATCTAGTCTAATGCCCCTGCAGGTTGGATCACCTAGAGCAGGCAGTGTCTTAGTTTCTTCCAAAGTCTTACCTGTGCCTCACGCAGAGACCTCGCCGGGGTGCAGACCGGAGCCGCTGGCTGCCCTCCGTGGACGCTGGCCTTGCTGCTCCCACTCGGGGACGACGATCCTGGGCCAGACCAGCCCCGTGGCTGGGCAGAAGGGACACGCGAGGGGCCAAGAGGCCACTGGTTTGGAGGGGGTGGCTGAAAAGCAAGAGGAGACTCAGTATCTGCAGAGCATCAGGCGCTCGGGGCAGCTGGGGCCCCCAGCAGCCGCCCCCCACCCAGGCCAGCGAGTGAACAAAAGGGCAAGCAAAACTAATAAAAAAACCCCAAAACCCTATAAAGAAGTTACTTGGCCATAAATGAACACCAGGGTGGCAGCATCAGATACGATGGTTCCCAGATTTTTTTTTCCCCTGAAGGTCAGGCAGCCCTTTGACTAATAAAATTTTAGAACCACAGCTGTAAAGTCTATTCCTGCCTCCGGTCTGTGCCTGCGGAGAGAATATATGCGCATGAGTCTGTATTTCAGATAGCTGAGGCAAAGGATAACTCAAAAGATCTTCAAAAAGGATAAAAACATCCTTTGTTGTACGGCAACTCCCGAACCGTGATTTTGGTAGAAAATAGGGGCAGTCACAGGAAAAGCTGCACACAGCATACAAAAGGCAACAAACAAAGGTGTGTGAATTCAGGCAGCGGCTGAATCATTTCCGTAGCAGCCGAAGCTCTGAAGCTGTGACTAGCGTAGAGGTAGGAGACACTCCTCTAAAAACACCGGGGCGGCGCTGGGGGAGCAGGCACGGGCAGCGCCGGGTCGGGCTCCCTGTGCCACTGGCCTGGGGGGGCAGAGGGCCCGGCCGCTGCCCGGCTTGCGGGGGACAGCAGGTAGTCTGTCGAGCAGGTTGATTTTTATGACGCTTCCTGTGATAAATCCATCGAGGTCAGCCTGAAAATAGTCACACGACGTAGGTACTCACGCTGGACACCGGCGTCTTTTGATGAAGGGCTGCGCGCCTCCTGTGGCACGTAACAACGGACACTGGTTTTTAAATGAAGGTCTCCAGATGGCTGTTTAAAACCTGAAGCCGGAGACATTCAGAGCCCAGTTCTGCGGCGCCGATTTGCACCAGGCCGTGCTCCCGGGAGCTCCCCGGGCGGCTCCCAGCCGGGCTGTGCCGGCAGCGCTGCCTCGCACCGCAGCCCGGCGGGCCGGGGTCTGTGCCGGTGGAAACCTGCCCTTCCGTGGTGGGAGCTCCGCAGGAGGGCTGAGCGCGGCCCTTCAAACGCGAGCCCCAGCGAGATGCGCCGCGGAGGGCCGGTTCGGCACACGCTGCCCATTGAAGGTCAGCAGTTCGGGATGAGCTTCGCCAGGCGGGAGCAGGCACGGGCCAGGACCAGCCGTTATCCCCCAGACAGGCCATAAATTACTTTGTCCTTCAGATCAGGTGCTAAAAGCAAGGACCTGACTGTGTCCAAGACTGTGAGGGACACCTGAAATCTGGATCCTCCTGAGGTCTAGGTGGGGGGTCTTTCCCCCACATCCTTCGTGGCTGAGTGCCCCAGCCCTGCGCTCAGCCCGTTCCCCACACCCCCATGTGCTTCCCATATATTCGCAGTTGTTGTTCCAGGCAGACGGCTCTGTTTTTACTTAAGGCAATTCTGTGCCTTTCATTGTGTTTTTAATTTTCATTTCACCAAGATTCACTCCCACGACCATGCTTTCTGGCTTCTTCCAGCTTTTGTCCTTTGTTTTTACTGCCGGAGTCAGAGATAATTATCTCCAAGAAAGAGGTTTCAGCTGCATTATGTTGACGGTAAGCGCTGTTTCTCCTGCCCTGTCTGATTTTCCAGGCAAGATGCTTTTCGTATAGCTTTAAGTGTTTTATTATTTGCAAATTGGTTGCCACGTCTCCAAGTTTCCCTTTTCCTGCTGTGGAAAGCGCCAGCATGGCTGTAAGGAGGGACTGCAGCCTCGGGGAGGCCTGCAGCAGCCATCAGCTGAACCTAGGAGAGGCCCAGAAACCTCCCACAACTGCAGGCCGCTCTGGGGCAGCGGTACGGCGGCGGCTCTGCATGGCCCAGGCAGAGACCCTCCTGTTCGCCCAGCAGCAGGATCACAGGCTGCCCAGCAGCCAGTGCGTTCAGGTGCTGGAGACAAGCTGTGATACCTCCACCCCTGACAGCACGTTCTCCAGCGTGACATGGAGATCCTCAGAGCATCCCTTGCGCTGCTCCAGGCAGCAGGGGAGTGCAGCTGAAGTCCAGGGCTGCAGATGGATCCTGACGCCACCCGAAGTTGGTACAGGCTGGGGCTGGCCAAGACTGTCTTTCTAGACCATCAACTTCTCCATGACAGGAGGAAGCCACATGAATCTCCAACCATGACCAAGGTCTCTAGAGAAGCACCTTTCTCCTCCTCCCAGCGTGACGAGATGTGCTCTCCGCAGCCTCTCTGCCAGTGCCCTACATTACCCTTCCCCACATTTCCCTCCCAGCGCCGTCGCTGCCTGCTCTTGCTTCAGACCACCAGTTCTCAGCTGCTTCTTCATCCACATCCACAGCAGCCTCACTGCTCCTACGGCGCTGTAACACAGGGCCTGGCAATGCTAGAAGCCCTCTCACACCACGTACTGTGCTAGTGCCCAAAGCTGGAGGAGCAGACAACCCTGTAAGGGAAGGCAAGAGCATTAAACCAGCGTCCCTGCACTGTCACAGATGACCAGGAGCCACAAAATGTCCAGCAAGGTCCTCGTCCCCACCGCTGGCCATGCTCCCTGGGCACTATGGTGAACACTCATCTGACTTTAGCTAAGTCAGTGCTGTGACCTCAGCATCTGTGGTTTCTCCTCCCTGCCTGCTTGTTGAGTCCTTCCATCAACATAAACGACCAGCTCATGGCTCGGCTCTGCACCCCCCAGCACGCTGAAAAGCAGCAGGTCGGTGCCTGTACAAGACCCTCACACCAAACACCCCCCCGTGAGGCGTGTGAACCAACACTCAGCCCGGGCAGCACCACAGAGCAGCACTACCGACAGCCACTGCTGGCTCAGCATTTTTATTTTCAATCAAAACGGCATTTTTTATAATAGTTTTTCCCCCTTTGGCATTTTCATTAGAAGACCAACAGGGAAAAAAGGAAAAACAAAACGAAAGCACCTTAACAGCCCCTGAATGAGAGCTGCAAGCAGCCTGACACCTGGAAATGAGATATTTCAAGCTATGGCCTGGCACTTTTATGGCATTTCTAAACCAAGCACTCAATCAAGCAAACTTGGAAAGAATGGAAAGTTTGTAACTCCCAGGCACGTCTTGAGACTTTTCACCTTACGTTCCAGCAGTGGAAGAATCCCGCACAAATAAGGCAGGCAAATACCTGGCAACGAAATACTTTTGCCACAGCATAATTATTTCTCTCAACAAAAAGGCTTCCAGGAGGGCTCCAAAGACAGTACTCGGCATTCACAGATGACCTGAGCAGCTCTGGGCTCCTCTCGTTTGAAATGCCTCACGATTTTTATGGAGACAGAGCTCACAGTCCCTCCGTCTGCCCTTCCCCAAGCAGCGCTGCAATCCACCGGCCAGCCTCACTCAACGTTTACACGGGGCAGTAAGGGACCAAGATTGTCCATTTCCACACATTCTTACACTAAAACATATGCAAAGAGGTCAGAAATCTTACTGCTGTTGCAAAGCACCAACCCGAAGATGATGCCCACTGAACGCTCGAGCACCAAGGGATTTGTCAGAAGCTGTTGCCAGGGGTCCCTTTGCCCCGCACCGGCCGGCCCCCAGCGTCTGCCCAGCACGCAGACCCCCAGCGAAACCTTCCCTCGCTCCCCAAGCTTGGGGCAGGCCTGGCAACCGCAGCGGGAAGCCCTCGCTGAACTGGTAACGCTTCCAGCCTTACTGCAGGCTGAGGGGTCTGCCCAGAGCCTGTGGAATCCGAAGAGGCCGGGCAGCAGCGACGCTGCCAGACCCCCACCCAGCCGGCGCCGAGCACCTCCCGGCAGAGCCCCCGGCACCGCNCCGCCGAGCGCGCCCGGGACGGGGCACCGAGCACGCCCGGGACGCAGGCACAGGAAAGCAGGACAAGAGGAGCAGGTTCCCTGCAGAAAGGCCGGTAACCGGCGCCTGGGAGCAGCCAGCCTTATCTCCATCGCCAATCTCCGCTTGGAGCGCCCAGCTCCTCAGGAGACAATAAAGCTTTCACCCGGCCGTGAAATCACATCTGCGATTAAATTCCTGTGAGATAATGAAGCTGTTTCCGCTCCCGCACAGCCCCGGTCAGGCCTGGTGGCTGCAGGCCGGGGGGCGGCGAGGGGCACCTCGCCCTCGCAGGAGCTCTGCGGCACCGGCACGCGGGGCAGGGCTGCCCGGGCAGGCGGCTCTCCGGCACGGAGACGGGGAGAGGAGCCGGCCTCTTGAGCTGCTGTCTCACTCGTCGGCTGTTTGACACAAGGAAGGAAGGTCTTCCCAGAGCGCAGCCACGCTCAGGCCACTCGCTCACCCCCCCAACAAATGATGCCATCCAAACATGGGTGCTAATTGCAGAGCCAGGAAAATCATCTGCATTCTGCCCATAACGACCCACTGCTATTTTTATGCACGCACGCACAGGCCCGAGAAAGGAACCCTCCTCCTTTCAAGCTGCGCTATTACACTAACTACAGAGAAATAAACACGCCACGCTGCAGCTAATCAGTGTCGTTCACATCAGTATTTATCCCAAACATGTTTCCCCCATCACGTCTGCTCCGCCTGGAACCTCTCAGCACTAAGGAGCAGCCTTTTATTTCTAGTGATCTACGCAGACAGGAGAGAGTTAGCAATTAAAGCACACTTTTGTACCATTTAATTCTTTTTATTGCAGCTATGGGGGAGCGTTACCTGCTGCCACCGTACCCTTCCCTTTCTGGAGCCGCCACCTACCAGCGCCAGCTGGCACTTTGCCGATTCGCGAGGTGGACGTGGAATGGGCTGGCTGCTGACCTGCAACGGGCTTGCGGCTCTCAGCCCCATCCCCGCACCGCAGGGCTGGGTCTCTGGCAGGGGAACGGGCTCAGGGTCGCTTTTCCCCAAGCTCCGACACCTTCCTGTGCTGCCGGGTCCCCGCGTGCGCCCAGCCATCAGGCGGAGTACGGGGGCGCCCGGAGCTGCCCCGGTGCTCCCACAGCCACGCTGGGACCTGCTGGCAGCCGCGCACAGATCCAGGCACCTTCGGTTGCTCCCTGGAGGGATTATTTCTCTGCTCGTCAAGGGCTGGCGAGGACTGAATGTCATTGAAGAAAAGTATTTCAGAGCTAAAAATAGCCTCCTGATCTTTGCTTCCTTCCCAAACGCCCGCCCGGCGGGTAGCAGAGGAATTTAGTGGTCCTACCACGCACCTGACGATGCCTCGCAGACAGTAAGCGAGGCACCACACCAAACCCAGGAGCTGCCGCTGCCTGGGCTGGGCTATCGTCATGTTTCACGTTAAACTGAAAACAGAACCGAGGCAGAAATCCCCCGCCCGTCATGGAAAACAAGCAAAGCTTTGACTTCTGCCCAGGAGGGAGAGCTCCACCCGCCCGCCCACGCCAGGACGGCCAGGGGTCCGCGCACAGCCGACGCGGTCGGCCAGCTCCCGGCCCCATGGCCTGCCCAGCCGGGCAGAAACGGTTGCACGCCTGAGGCGCGCAGAGGCCCAGCGCAGGGGCCGATGGTGCTGCGCGAGGACGGGACCCCAGGGACTGAGCGAGGGCCGGCGCCGACCACCGGCGCGCGCAGGCGTGTGCGCTGCGTGCGGAGGATCCTGTTACGCAAGAACAGAGCTGGGCACGTTCCTGCCAGCGAGGAGACGAGCACCCACGTGAACTGCAGAAGTGTAGGGAGAAAAGGGAGGGAAACAAAATCCTTTCATTTTCCCCATGACTTTTTTCATTCTTATAGTTAAAGGCTGATTCATAGAGATACTAAAAACCTAAAGTTCTCACTGATGTTTCTGGACTTTTCTTTTTAAAACAAATTCACACTGCCCAAAGCAACGGACCAAAGCCCAGTTAGGCTCCATCCGCAGAGCTGCTGAGCCTGGGGAAGCACCCAGAGCTGGGTCCAGCAGCAGCTTTTCTTTCGACCTCACTCATCACCTGCTTTTCTCCTGCTCCCAGACACAACCCCTGCTCCTTCCTGCTCACAGCCTGGCCCGGCCAACGGCATAATTTGATCCGTGGAAGACAAGAATGGTTACGCCACACTTCTCCCCCAGAACAGAAAGGGCAAAGCCCACCCCGAGCCAGCTGGGGAGGTGAAGGCCGAGGGCGTTGCACGTACCCGTTTCTGTCTAAGGTCACGTACCAAGCGCTTTGCTACTCCTGCCTTTCTCCTATTTTCTTATACTAGGGCAAGAGAGACATCTAGAGATGACAGGCAGGGGACTGCAAGCTTTGGGAGAAGCACAGTGTTCTATAGCAAGTTGTGATTACAGAGTGGGAATAATAAATAAAACGAATGAGACTTATAACCAGGAGTTGATTTGTTTCAAATGATGAAGACCCAAGAGGGAACAGCAACAGATGACAGCATCAGACACACTCTCTGCTTCCATGGCTTGTCCCACACCCTACCCCCAACCGTGAGGACAGGCTTTGGGTAGGTCACGTACCCTGCCAGGGCACCGTGTCCAAACGCAGCTGATACAACAGGAGTGCGAACACGATGATTAAGCGCAGCACTAGCAGATCTAACCCTTGATAAAATGCAACTAAGCTGGACTTGGAACTCGAATCCTGCCCTTTCAACACCAAAGGGTCACGTCCATCCCACCAGCGTGACCACACCAACAGCACCACTATTCACATCTCAGCCACAGGACTGATGAGATGGGACGTCCCGAGAGGGTCAGTAAAATCACAGCCCAGGAACAGACGAACAAGCGACCCATTTCGTTAAAATACGCACCTAACCCTTTTGCTCTTACAGACCATTTGCCACCCACCTGAGCGATGGTTTATGTCACCAGAAAAAGCGTAAGTGGCGGTTGCTGGGTGCTTCCAGCTGCGCTCTCAAGCGTCCTGCCGCACCACGCTGTTGCACGGCCCTAAAACTCGGTCGACTAGAACTGCGCCATGCCTATCGCCCTGTCGCCAGCCCAAGAACAGCACACATGGCCCCAGAGGCTTTGCTGAAACGGTGAGTGCCACAGCCGGCCAGCGAAGGAGAGGGAAGAGGGCTGTAGGACACGGGCGCAGCGGGAGCAGAGCCCGCTGCGTTCGGTCTGTTGAAGAAACCAGAGGTGAACTTACTGCCCTGTTAGACTCAGACTTGTCACCAGCACATTACACTTTGCAGAAGGGGTTGATGCTCACTGGGAGCGATGGCCGCAGCTTTGCTCAGCTTGCAAAGGCGGCTTCCCTGCTCGCAAACCTTCCCGTTCCCGTGTGCTCTCGTGCCCGGACAGAGCTACACCGGGTGAAATCCCATGGGAACAAGGTCTGGGGCCCTCGTTACACAAGGTGAGAGCAGATAACTGTCTCTCTTCTGGACTTAGTTCCCAGCTCAGATTTTAGGTGGAACAATTGCCTTAGTGACAGGAGTAGTATTTTCCCCACTTCTACTTTGTGTGTATCTTTTGGCCTGCAGTTTTCCTTCCCCCATCTTCAGGCGGTGAAACTGCAGCTGGAACGGACATGAGGTGACTGGGGACACCCGCTCCCCTGCGTAAGGAAAACCAGCACGCCGAGGAGAGCCGGTGCGCCAAAGCATCAGCCTGTTACACAGCCCCAGCACAACTGAAATACCGCCACACCACAAGCGGCGCGCTCTACCAGGTTGTAATTCAGCTCTTAGCCAAATGCCTGCCCACCCTTTCGCTCTGGGTGCTGCGTGAGAAAAGACCCCGTGGGTACAGCCTGTCCTGGTGGAGTTGTCACCCTCTGGAGACAGGGACGCTCCCCGCGGGTGTCACCTCCACTTGGCGCTGCCCAGGCGTCCCGCGAAGCCACGCACGCGCCCCGCGCATCGCAGCCGTACAGATTTTCATTGTGCTCCCTCTATAAATACTTGCGCAGGCTCGAGTTAGCACCCAGTGAGTGGGAATCACTTGGTGGCTGCTACAACCGGTGCAGCCGGATGAAGAATGCCAGGACAGCTCTGGGAACGGTGGGTAACCACCAGGTAATGGCCCGACTGCACCAAGAGCGGCCCTAGCAAAGGTCAAAGCTCTTGTTACCTTCACCAGAACCACACTACTTCTTTGTGCATGTTCTCCTCTGTTCCTACTGCTTTTATGAGATTACTCTTACATATCCCACCTAAGCCCCCAGACTGGATCAACTTAAAACTACGAAGACAGTCTTATGCCTTCCGACATCCTCACTTGACCTTCTCCTGAGAGGAGGCAATGGAATTTATTTCTTTCCCCAGCAGAAGATGCACACCTTTGCGTGTCAAGCAATAAAGTTTACCTGGTTATTCTTGTCACTTGCTGTGTCAGCACTTCTCTCTTTGTAAACAAAACCAAATTAATCCAGGTCACGAGCTGGCAGCCCAAATGCAACATACAACAGCAAGGAGATGGTGAACAGCAGAAGTGAGAGAAAAATAGATGATTCTCTTTTAAAATAGACCTGCATGAGTAAAATGGCAGCACTTGAGCAGAGAAAGTGTCAGAAGGCTGAGCGGGAACAGAGGCCAGCGGCTTCCGAAACTCCTCGGTTCTACTACAATAGTCCTCAGGAGTAAACTGTGGTTAAATCCACCCAGATATTTACCGAGCGCCTGGCATTTGCGTTAACTGGCAGTAAGACACTGAACAACAGACAGCCTTGTCTTAAACCTAAATTAGAACCCGACTGGTTTGGGTTGGAAGGGAGCTCCCAGCCCACCCAGTGCCACCCCCTGCCACGGGCAGGGACACCCCCACCAGTCCAGGGTGCCCAAAGCCCCATCCAACCTGGCCTTGGGCACTGCCAGGGATGGGGCCTGGCTAAACAGCATTAGACAAAACACAAAAAAACTTGTAATTTGAGAGTATGTAATTTAAACCAAAACCTCCAAAATAAAGAGTTGTGGCACTCCCAGACCCTTCACCAATAAGCAATGCCTCCTATCCCCCCCACCGGCGCAGCCCACCGAGCCCAGCACCCTGCGCTCGGGGCCCCACGCCAGCCAGCAGCCCCTTCTCGTCCTTTCACCGCTGAGACGCCAGCTCAGCGCCACCTCGCTGGGACAAGCCCTGCAGCCTCACCAACCGCTTCCACCCGTTTTCTTGCCCTGCTTCCAGCCGTGCCGCCACGCACGTCCTCATCTGCCACTGCTGGCTTTCGCCGAGACTCCAGCAGGCGAAACTAACAGCTCAGGCACTGCAGATCCAGGGATAACCACTGCTTGCACCTCTGGTGCAAGTCATCGGCACACGAGCGTGAGACACAAAACGCACGCTCCGTTCAGGGGACCGGTGCTGGCTGGCTGACCTGTGGCAGAACACGAAGAGGAGGAGGAGGACAAAGCATGTTGCAGCGCAGCCGCCCTCACGCACTAGCTTTACTCTGTCACTGTGTTTCGAGGATCTGCACTTATGCCCACCCTCATTATCTTAAATCAGGCTCTATTGCATCAAAGACAGAAAAAATTATCTTTGTGGACCAGAGTAGAGAAATGAGGACATTTAGCTCTGTGGAAGGGGCAGGGAGACAGCAGCAACGCCAAAGCCGGGACCCCTCTCACACAGCTCGCCCTCCGTCTCCAGCGACTCAAAGCCGGACGCCGCCACCTGCTGAGAGCTTCCCGCTCCCACAATAAACAGGTATTTCTCTTCAGGCCTGGCAGGCGGCTCGAATGTCTTTTATCATCTCGATTAAACAACGGCATGAGGAGCAATGGCAATCGGCATCTGGAAACACTGGGCACGGAGCTGACGGCAGAAGTGAGACCAGGCTGCACCCCACGGCTGGGTCACCAACCCTCTCCCAACTCACTTTTTCACAACTGGAAGTAGGACCCAACCCCATTTTGCTGCCCGTGACTACGCCACTGGTGCTCACCTCCTGCTGACCGGCCCAGCAGGCCAGGGGGACCGTGGGCAGCGCAGCATCACCGCGTGCCCTCCGTCCTGCAACACGACTAGCCACGCTCACACAGACCCAGGGGCCGAGATCTGGCTTCGCAGGCAGAAGCAGACCTCCAGCAACAGGCCGGGACCTCTCTGCACCTGGAGAGGGCATGGAAGGGAGAGGCCACTCTCAAGACTCGCCCAGTGCAGACCGCAGCGCGCCCAGGACAGCACCAGGCATGGAGCTGGTCACCGAGCAGTTTGCAGCACAGGCGCTTTCCTCTGGAGTCACCCACCCTCCCACATCGAGGCCAACTGACTCTGTCCCACAGGGGACAACTCCGTCACTAACGTCGCCTCCGCTCCGCTGGTACAAAACAGCGTCCCTAAACTAACCCCTTTCCTGTGACTGCCAGCAGCAGCCTGTACCGGGCCTTTCCCCTCTCATCTCTCCGTTAACCCTTTTATTAGGGCTCTATTACCCAAAGGGTAGTTACCTGCAAGCTACAAACTCCGCTTTCCCAGGGAGCGTGCCCCCAGCCTTACAAACTCGGAGCAGTTTCTGCGTGCGGCAAGCCAGCGTGCAGCTACGTCTGCGAGACACACCAGGAAGGTGCACCCGCCGCCGCGCTTCCCTCCCAGTCAGCCTTCTGACACCGGAGCCGACAGCCACTGCCTAATTCTACAGGAGCAGTGGGGCTGGCCTGTGAAATAAATTAACAGAGCCTATTCCCAACTGAGAACATCAGAAATTATTTAGCGAAAAGGGGCTTCTCTGGAGGAGCAAAAGTCACGCACAGGTAAACTGGTTCAGAAAACACCTGACATGCGTGTCCTGTATAAAATCAGTTTAACACACAAATGTCAAACCATCAGGGAACCTGAGGCCACAGTAAATCGCCCAAAGGAAGCCGTAAAGCGTCACCAGCCTTCTCCCACCAGGAATCGGAGCCGTGCGTTCTGACACAAGACACACTCTCAGTGGAACCTTCACAGGATCTTCAGGGCTACTCTGAGCAAGGAACACACAGCTCATGTGGAGTCGGTGCTTAGTGCTGCAGAATCACCTCCAGGAAGCACAGAAAAAACACACTATAACAGAACAGCTTGATCCGACAGTAAAACTGGGGTCAAGACAGCCCTCCGACTTTGTAACTACTCTTGTAACCCAGCATACAGATCGTGTCTTCAGCTAAGCACACCGCTGTCTCAGATCAGACCGAGATCCGCACCGAACACCCTGGAATGTTCCGACACCATCTGCAACCCAACTTTGTGGCCACAACCTACCTGTGACCGAGGTGTCCCAGGGAAGCCAGCCCTGCAAGCCTCAGCCTTCCCCGCCCTCCCCAGCCAAGCTCCCAGCCCGCTGGGGCACGCCAGCACACAGCACCAGGACACCTCCCGTGAGCAAGGCCTTCTCACTTCACCGCTGCACTCCTCAGAGATCCACCTCACCGCCTGCCTACAGAGTTAAGCCCCGCTTGCTGAGCACCAAGGTCTCCTTCCCTCCAGAAAAAGCAGCAGACTGAGCTGAAACCGGTTACAGTTACGAACTAAGAAGCCTTTGTGCCTGAAGACCCCACCGCGCCCCACGGCTCCCCGAGCAGCTCTGCGACGCAGCATCGCCTCCAAGGCACGCCACTTCCAACTCGGGCGACTGTACGCATCAACCACGACAGCTCACCAAGGACAAATGTTTCCAACTGCCCAGATCAAGACCCACAAATTCAAGTGTTTTAAAGCAAGATGAAACAGACTTGCTACGGTTCAACAGGCTCCTTCCTAACGAAGGCTCAAACGAAGCGAGGTAAGGCACAGCATTCCCAGCTGCCGTTGGGGGACGACGCGTCAGCCAGACACCTCCTTCCCATTCTCCAGCATCCGCAGGCGGCTCTTCAGCCGAGCCGGCCGCTCCGGGCACTGCTCCGAAGAACGGGTTCATTTTTCTGTACCATCAAACACACGAAGCTGTCACACATCAGACGCCTGAAACAAAGACCAACAGCTCATTTGATACTAGACATTCACTGCCTGGAGGTTCACATTTCCTGTTCCCTTGCTCAAGAGTAACTTAAAGGAATCTCCAACAGTTACATCTCACGGCAACACGCGCAGCAGCCGCGCAGCAACGACCCTGCCCCACCTGCCGTTTCAAAGGACACCTTCTGTTATTTAGCTGGACGGCGAGTGGCTGCACCTCCCTAACTACGGAGACACACGTATCTAATAACCAGCAACGCCCCCACCACACCATAGCTGACTACACCGCTTAACCTCAGCGCTCCGCGCCAAAGCTAGGCTGGACAGTGACCTGTAACGTCACTCCAGGGGAATTAATTACACGAAGTATGGTGTATTGCTAACAGAAAGAAAAGCTGTGACCAGGGACGGCGTGGAACTCAAACGTCATCCGCAGCAAAGATGGAACTGGAGCACCAGTGAAGCGCTGTCTGTTACAAGCACTATCACAGCGGGTGTTGGACGTCATTAAAATACTGACTGGGAACACCGGAGTCCATTTGAACAATTTATTAGTATCCTCTTTTTTTACAAGTTTTAGAAAAAGAATCCCAGGATTTTGCCTCCTGTGTGTTTTCGCCTAGCCTCCTCATGGTCCATGATGCCAGCTGAGGTCGTCAGTACAATGTACCTGTTAAGAAAGAACAAACAAATGTCCAGTTTATTGTTTCGTTCTACGCTCGTGCAGACTCGGCAGCGCTAACTTCATTTCTGTACGACAACAGCGAGGCCTATTTGTATAAGAACGGGCCTAAGGGAGCTGAGGTCGGGTTAGCAGACAATGGGAGGGAAACTCCTCTCCCAAGAGCAACTCTGGGCACACAGAGGACGTTTACAGGTTTCTTTCTCCAAATATTTGCCTCAGTCTCAGCAAGAAGTGTTCTTGCACATTCCTACTGTAAGGTCAGCCCAGCTGCTGTAGCAGGAGCAACTCTGGTTTCTAGACAAAGCTGCTATTTTAAACAGACATTCTTCCCCAGAGCAGGCAGAGTTGCCAGGGTGCCAGGCACCCCTCAACTCCAAGCACCGTGTGCCAATGCGGATCGTGTCTGGATCCGGGCTGACAGCTGACCCAGCCTTACTCCCTGCTGATCCAACACTCGGACCCACAGCGCTTCGCATCCGAGAACCTCTCGTCTCCACATACACTCCTAAAAACGTCGGTATGACGACACACACTAGCGAGTAGGTAGGAGCCGCTATGGCACGCGGCTCATGGCAGGAGCTTTAGGAACAGCAGTGACAAGGAGCCGTTAATCCTGCCGCTGAGGGGACAGACTGGCTGAGCCCCTGAAGGCTCTTCTAGCCCTGCCATCCTGCTGCTCTGAGCTCTATCGCTCTTGGCTCAGTGAATTTTGGGAAGGAACAACACACTGCGCAACAGTAAGATGTTACAGAGGCTCTGAGTCTCTCATCACTGAACAGCTAACCAACTTATGCACAGTCAGGATAAACTAAAGCAGTGCGACCTACTGCCAGTCACCTGGTAACTTCCACGACCCCTCCTTCCCCATCTATAAATGCCCATTAATAAAATCAAAACAAGTAAGAGAAAAATCCCTTTTCCCAGTAAACTGAGGAAACGGTGAAACCAGGATTTACCAGAGACAAGCAAAAATAGGCCCTTGCTCAGCAAGGCCCCTTCAAAGCTAGTTAAAGAGCATTTATATGGAAGATGGATTTTTAGACTGGTATCTACCTCCAGACTGAGCAGAAAGGAAAGGTGTCAGGCGAGCGTAACTCAGGCAGCACGAAAGCGTTAACAGAAACCCCACATTTTTACACACGACGCAGATTTAACCCCTCTCCATCCTTACCCAAACTGACGTGACGGCAGTAGGTTGTTCTGCCACTTTTCCAAATCCTTCAGCTGAACGTCAAATCTGGGACTGATCACACCACACTGTAAAACAGAATTCCATTACAAACCAAAGAACTTCGTACACCGGGACTGTATGTTTGTCGTTCCAACTCAACGATCGAAGGAATTTTGCTGCCAAAAATACTTGAATTTCAACTGTTAAAGATCAGAGTGCCGAGGTAGGCTCTGTTACCCAGAGCATGGAACAGTGCTTCCTCGCAGGCACGCCTTGCCCTTAGCCTTGCCTCCTCCTCCTCCCCTAAACAGAGTGTCTTACACTGCTGCTGAAGCTACACTAACAAAAGCGTACTACGAACCACCAGAGATTACTCAGCATCCTCTATCATCCAAAAAACTGAGGTTACTCGGGTATATTCTACTTCTAATCATCACACGTAGTTAGCAAAAATGGCCGTAGACTGTAAACAGGGAGAAATGAACATGCATGAACGGTACCGAAGTTTGCACGTTAATCGTATGACGTACTGACCGTGATCACTACTACCACCTCGTTACCTCACTGGCTCCAATGACCTTAATAAATATGCAAGAGCAAGTATACACTTCCTGTGCTGATGGATGCTTTGCTGAACCAAAGAGCTGCTCCCTTATTGCAGCTATCGAGAGAAACATCAGGTCCAGCTGCACCGCACAGGCTCCGTTACAAAATTGTCCCCGAAGAGGTCAAGGACCGCTGTACACACAGTATTTTTGCTACAGACACAGAACAGTGGTTTGGGCGGTGTCAAGATCTCTCTGCCTACTATACTCGAGCAATTTTCAGCTGCAACATTGGAGAGAGCCCCAAACATATTTTGACCAATATTTTTTTTGTATTTCTTTACCACAGAGCCACCTCCCACTTCAATAGCTTAACTGGAAACAACGATCCACAGCAAGTCATCCCAGAACGAGACAGCTCCATACTCAGCAACAAAAGCATTTAAAAAACCTCCAACATACACGAGTACTTCATATGCCCCAGCACTAATTAACACGACATCCAGCTCGCCCTCAACTGCAAGCAAAGCCCATCCAGCAGCAGGAGAAAGGCTTGTCTGTCTTCTCCACATTCACAGGTACTAAACATCAAACAGAAAGCAGCTCCATTCCTATCTCTGAAGCCAAGTCTTCCAGATAGCTTAAACCTCAGAGAAACTGAGAAATCACTCGGTAGCCAGAAAGCCTTTAAAGGGAGAGAAACACACAGCACTTGCAAGCAGAGTGCCCTGAAAGTGTGTCTTACATATTCACAGTTTCAAAGAAATTTAGTCAACCATACCATTATGAATCTAGCACTTGATAACCCCTGCTAATACCCATATTACTCTCCTTTACATGGATTCAAAAGATACCACCTTCTTCACAGGCAGTTCTTTCCGAACTGGAGCAGACAAACATTTACCGAGTCTCATTTAAACACCTTCCTAGAGAATGAGTTCAGAAGAGAAATCCTACCTTGTTGAGTCTGCCTGTGAGATTGACAACAATCTTCCCAGCTCTGTGATCATCAATTATCTCAAACTCACCAATGTAACCTGCAAAAGATTAGCACACAGATCAGACAGCGGATACTCAGCTACGTTAACAGTACAGCTCAATCAGCTCTGCTGCAGCTGAGTTACTTTTGGCCAAAAAGCACCTTAACCCAGCGGCAGCCAGGGAAACCAGGAAGGGGCAGCAGGTCGGTGCTGTGCCTCTACTTACCGTGCTTCATCATCACGGTTAGAAACCGGACGATTACTTTGGAGCACGGTCGAATGAGAACTTGGCGTTTCCCACGTTTCTCTGCGTTGTTGATGCTTTTGAGAGCATCGGCCAGAACATTCATGCGCACCATGGTGCCTGTGGGGAAGGGGAGAGCCAGTTACGGATTCCAGCTTTTCAGCACAGAAATACTGAGCAGTGCACTTTTAAGGCCAGACATAAAACACCCCGGACTGACAGAAAGTTACATTAAACATAAAGAGCGCTCCTAGGCTAGAAAGCACATCAAGTCCCATCCGGGGTGTGCCCGAGAGGATTCACAACTATCCTGACAAGTGCAGAAACGCGACGTGCGTGTTTTTATTGACACACGAGGGTTTAAAACCCACCTTCTAGACAACATTTCCTCCGTGTGACACCTTTCCCGGGTAAATCGTTTGGGAGTTTAAAACCCAATTATGCACTATTAGCCCTGGTCAAGAACTAGGTCATACACGGTAATAAACGTGACAGCTGCTGATCTGCAAAAAAAACCCCGCAGGACGCAAGCGCAAAGGAAACTGGGCGCCGGCTCCTGCAAGCCCGCGATGAAGAGGAGCCCCCGGGTGCCCCCGGCACGACCGACCCGGTGCTGCCCGGGCCAGCCCTCCCGGG
>VWZZ01003418.1:1206116-1275974 GCA_013399095.1 Psophia crepitans | reverse complement strand
GGTGGGGGCGCGGCGTCAGCTGCTGCCTGCCGGGCCGTGAGGAAGCCCGCCGGCGCGCTGAGGGGGCGAGGCAGCAGCCCGGCCGCACGCAGCCGCCTCCCCACCAGGACCACCAAGGGCGATGCTTTTGTTTTAAAAAGCCTGACCCGTCTAACCTGCACGTGTGATTATTAGGAGGTAAATAAGTAAATAATTATTTTCTGTCTAAAAGCACGTTGCCTCCACGCAGACCGCCTGCGGCCCGCGAGCTGGACGGAGCCTTTGGCGCAGAGCGTGTCACGGCGCAGGAGCGGCCCGTTACCTCCGGGGTGCCACGGCACCACAGGCCGCCAACGCCATTGCTTTCGCTTCAGGCTTTGCTGTTTTCCCAGCACAGCCATTTATTTACTGCAGGTGACCGATGCGAAGCAGACGGTGTGTCGGCTGCCGGCTCCAGAGCGGGGCGTGAGGCTCCCGGTCACCACACAGCGAACCTGCGGAACAGCTCGGCGTCCCGGCGGGTTCCCAGCTCTGAACGCCGCTGCCCGACCTCGCTGTGACCGTTACATCTGTCCGACAACTCCCTTCACCTTTTTCGGGAGCTGTAGCGGTGAATAGACACAGGAGGAAAACACGCGGATGGAAACGTTCTTTCTGCCTCAGCTTCTAAACGTTCCAGTCACAGCGTTCATGACCTGAATCGCCGTCCCTGGGATTAACGCAGCTCCAGACTGTGGGCAAAACCCACGGCGCTTCTGGCACCAAACCCGCCGTGCTTTTCCAATCCAGCCCGCCAGCTTGATGGGGAGAAAAAGTAGGACTGAGGGTGACGCTGTAAAAGCAAAAACCTGTCTCTACTGAACTGTTTGATGTTTTACAGGGTGCTTTTCACCCTCATTCAAGACTGTACGTAAAGGATAGATACTTTACCGCACAACTTTTGAATTCATTTACCCCTAAAAGGTATCTGTGCACACTAAATAATGGAGTCCGCCCTCAGAATCTGTAATTTTAGCACAAAGCTCAAACAAGCTGATTTCCTAAGGGAACGATGCCAGCAGTAATTCTGGCCGGCCTTTTGAGGAAGCGCGGGCAGACGCGTGCGGTGCCCTGCAGGAGCCACCTCCCGCCACTGGACGCCATCAGCCAGCTCCTGCTTTCATCTGTTCGCCTGATTCTCACCACAAACCACGAGCACTTAGGGGTGGCAGAGGCCCGCGTTACCATCACCGCCACCCACCCTCCGATTCCTTATTGTCCAGCCACTCTTTCACATGCCAGCTCCCAAGTCAATCTACTGTCACACAGACGTTCTCCCGCCCCTGGGGGCCCACGGAGCTGTCGGTTCCGGCCATGGCACTGCGGGGAACAGGACAGCGAGGGGCCCTGCGACACTGCTCGACACCCCCTCCCCGAGCAGCCTGGCCTTTTGAAGCATGATGTAACATGAAAGATGTTACGTGTGTGCATGTGCATACACACACACGTGCACGCTTACAGATTTGGTTGTTAAAATCAGAGTCCTAACGCAGAAGGCAGGGAATGGGAAGAGCAGCAGCTCAGAACGCGGAAAACCTGTTCACCACCTCCCGTACGTTACCCGAGCTATAGAAAGCCAATTGTTTTCTCCCCGCTTTGATGTATGACACGGATCACGCTGCAGTGTGATGCATCCTTCCTACGCCGAGATCCTTCTCTCTTGGCAGATGCACAGAAAATTAAACGCTCAAGCTGACTTCAAAGCAGCTTTAAAAGGAGCGGTTTAACTGCTCTCTGCACTTAGACCAGACCCAGGCACAAATTTAACGCATTAAACCTCCACCCATTCACCACACCTAATACAATAAACACATCCCAGACTTTTTCCTTATCAATCAAAAATTAGTCGGGTGGTATAATTGCTCTAATCAGCTGTGCATTTAAGTACATACAACAGCGGCTTTACGCAGTATCAGTATTTTCATTGAAACGCCTTAAACTGTTAACAGTATACTCCTAACTATTTTCCACTAAAGAAAAAATTACGCCTGTGATAATTGGGTCCTGTGGTGGAAAGCAACAGATGGATGGCAGGAGTCATCTCAAATGTGCTTCCTGATATAATCCTTTAATGCACAAAGGAGGGCATCTGGTAATCGTAGAAAAACTTGTAAAAAAGAGAAGAAAATAGTGAAAGCAGCAAAGAAACCTTTGCAGTACTTGAGTGCGCTAGAGCAGGACGGGCCGACGTGCTTGGCGCAGGGCACCGCTGAGCAGCTGAAAGCAAACGAACCTCAAGGACTGCGGCGTTTACAAAACCGGAGCTTTAACCCCTCCTGTATTTCTAAGGCATACGTTGGTACGGTGCTTTGCATTCGGGTACACAGAGCAGTAACAGGATCAATTTTAGTTGCTCCATTTACCCGAGGTGGGGACAGCACAATGGTGTTCACGGCTGCTGCCCTTCCCACCGTGGAGTTTGTGTGGTGAAACTCCCCCGCCCCGTGCAAGGCGGCCGCGCACGAGCACCAGGTGTCGTCAACGCCTGTATAGAAACCTCATTCCGTTTTCCTTGGAAAAGCAGCTCCCCCCGCCCCAGGAAGGGCCGATTTCTGTGGGAGACCCCAGTCTTTCATGGGTACTTGAAAAGCTACAGACAAAATATATTACTGCTTAAACACACTAATCACTAAAGGCAAAAGTAGTTATTGCAAAGGAAAACCACATCAAGTCTCTGCAAAATAATCAACTGTAGACATTGTAATGTCGGTTCCAGTTCCATTCACCTGATCCTGCCATCATTCCTCCCAGACACCCCAAGGCACCATTACCTTTTAAAAGGGAATTTAACTGGTGCGGTCTGGTTTACTGTGCAGGATGCACACACACAACCCACGCCTGAGGTTTAACCCCGGTCGGACCCATGTTGTTGCCAACGGTCACCGAGAAAAAGTCACTGGCACAGAAAAGCCGATGGCCCCACTAGCCCCGAAGCACCCGAGCTGTCTCCTCAACACCTGTCCCAAGTTTAAGTCTCCGTGGAATCCTGCTCTAAAGTCGGGCTTTGTTTCGTACTTGTCCGTAGTAGGCACTTATTCTCCCCCGTAATTTCCACACCCACAAGTAGTTTTGCATGCAAGGAAATTATGAAGACATTTGAATTTCATTTTTTAAAACTTTATTAAATTACGCAGTAAGAACCCATCTCCACACAAGTGTTTCATTTCTGGATAGCAGAGGTATAATACATGAGCCACAGGTGAGTGCAATACCCCTCCCTTCCCCCCAGCTTCCAAGAAACAAAACAGCATGTATAATACACTCGTGTTACTATGGTACTCCACACAGATTGTTCGTCAGGTTAGTTTTAACGGGAGAAAAATGAAAAGGACCAACAGCGTCAAGTGTCTCGTTCTGCACACAAACGTTCTTCACCGCGACATTCAAACACCTCCTTTCTCGCAACGCGCGGCAGAGGGCTCGGGAAGCGGCGGCGGAATGCAGCATTTGCACGGGTGTCCTCGGCTCTAACGCCTGCCGCTTCCCCGAGCGGGCAACGGGAACGCGAAAAGGGCCGTGTGGCTGTTGAGAGTTCTCACACGTCAAAGTGCATGTCCACGAAAAAATTGGCAACAGAGGAGGGAGTGAATTCTAAGACCTACTGAGGAGGCAGGGCAGTTAGCATAGTGCAAATACTGGAGATAACACACGTTGCTCTGTGACTCACACCGGGCGTTAACTGGCCTTAGCTGAAAACCACCAGCCAAGCTTCCTACTCGCCCGAACGGCTGCGAGTCCGTGCCGCTCAGGGGCCCTTACGCCAGCAGTGAGCTTGGCCCAAACCCTCTAATACTTCAATTTCAACTGAAACCACGCTGTATTTAAAGTGTGTTTTGACTCTGAAAAAAATGACTAAAATGGCATAAAGGCTCCTCCCATGTCTATCGTTTTTCAGCAACTGCGCGGACCGAATTCACCAAGTTTACAGAAGAGAAACCTTTCCTCCAGAGCTGCGCAGGTTTATCTGGGCTGCGCGCCGGCGCCTCGTGCCTCTGCTTTAGCTCCCGGCTGCTGTAAGGCGCCAGAGCTGTGACTGAACTGCGTTAGGCTGGTTTGCTCTAAGAAAAGGAAACTGCCTCTTCCTAAAGGTGTTCCTGCTTCAGCGAGGGAGCGAGAAGTCTTTCAGGCAACCGACAGACAGGCAGGACATCAACAGAAGTACGAAGATGCCATTTTTAGAGAGACTTTTCTGACCGTAATCACACTTTGAGTGCAGAACTGATTACCAAACCAAAAGCCTTGGAGGAAGATTCCCACGGATGCCTCTAGCAGTAATACGGCAAAGGGAAGTTACTTTGCAGAAATCTTTACAGATCTAGTTGAACAAAAATTGGAGAGTCCTTCATTTCTTGGATCATACACGTACCCCTGTGAACTGAAGCACTATAATTTACAAGTGTAAACTAAAAGTATTAGGAAAGTGAAGTAAAAAGCGTATCACTCTACCTCCACCAGAACATCACTTTATTGTTCATCTGTCATCAACAATGTAAAACTCTACTAGATACTCTATCCTGGTTTTTAAAAAGGTGTAGATTACATTGGATTAGCTACGTCGTACAAAAACTACAGCAATCACAGTAGAATGAGATTGGAGGGACAATTTGAGTTACAAAAAAGTGTACACTGCAAGCAGAGGGATGTGCACATTAAATCAAATGCCTGTAGGATTCATTACTTTTAGATGCACAGTGACAATTTTGAGAAACTGTACATAGTAGAATCACAGAAATGACTTTAAAATAACCAAAATTACATTTTGCATTTGACCATCCAACTCAGAAGTAATCATTGATGTTCTGTATCTTCAGTGCTTTTGGAAACTTTGTTTACCAAACAAAAGGTAAGTCGTTAATTTGACTAAACTGCGAAGTAGAAGGATTGAAATAAAAAGTATATTGGAAGTACACCTAACCTACAAGAATAAGCCAAGAGGGGTGTATGCAAGGAGAGGCTGGGAGGGAGGAGAGACAGGAAGGAGGAAAGGGGGAAGAGAACAAAGGCTTCTTCTTCTATCTCAGAAGTTCTTCCAATGCAGCGTGTATCTGATGTACAGCTCTTTGCTTTCAGTCCATTTCTGAAGTTTACATTTTGTAGCCTTTTTCCATACTAACTGGTCGACTCAACCAGCACTGTTGCCACGCAACGAGAGTAACAAGAATCTGAATGCATCAAATCTTCCCTTGCTGTGATTTCTTCATGGCCCCATTTTTTCTGTTTTTCTTTGAACAGGGTGCGGTGTTTCCTGAATTGTTCACAGGGTCAGGTGGAATTGAGTTCCAAATCGCTCTGCGGTTTGTAGCATCCCGATTTCTTTCTGCAGCTAACCCCCAGACACGTTTGCAGTTCTTCCGTAGCAGAAAGACAAACCGTGTTGCTCAAGCGGTGAGCTTTCACCCTTGACCGTGGGGGTTGCAGACCATTGTGTTTAGCGTATCCCTGAGTGCAGCTATCCTGCAGGATTCACTTCCCAGTGCACCGAGATTTCCTAGGTTTCCTCAGATTAAGCCCCAGTATGCATCACCACCGACTGTGGTGCGGCTATGGATGCCTGAGGCCGAGTTGATTCTGGTGGATGTCTGACCTCGCTGAACCAGACTGATCTGCGCTCTCCCTACTCATACCCAGGCAGTCCAACCTTCATACAGCTGAGCCAAGTTATCTAGATTAGTTGCTTCCTTAATCACAAAGTCAACCTATTAAAAAGGTCAAACAAGTAATTAAAATAAGCCACATTGTTTTTAAAGTGTTTAAGCGATCTTAACATTTACTGTTGAATGTCACCTGCAAATACAAAGCTTCAGTGAAAAAAAAAGTCTACGGTAACTGTAACTCTGTAGTTCACGTAAGAAACAGGAATTTGTACTGGCAAAATTGGCAGGGCAAAAAAGAGATCATGTGTCATCTCATTCATAGCTCCTGTCTTGGAAATAGTCACAACATTCTCCAGTTAAGCTGCAGGAGGGGAGCTGGAGCTGAGCTGGGAGGCAGCAATCCTTCCCTGGGAGGGTGCTGAGGCCCTGGCACAGGGTGCCCCGAGAAGCTGTGGCTGCCCCTGGCTCCCTGGCAGTGCCCAAGGCCAGGTTGGATGGGGCTTTGGGCAGCCTGGGCTGGTGGGGGGTGTCCCTGCCCATGGCAGGGGGTGGCAGTGGGTGGGCTGGGAGCTCCCTTCCCACCCAAACCAGTCTGGGGTTCTCATCTGGGCCCACTGACCCCTTTCCCAGAGACAGGGGCATGGCTGTGTTGTGCTGGTAAACAGAGAAGTTCTGCCCTTTAGGCAGATGTACAGATCTCTCTGGGTAACAAATGTTAGCATGCTGATAAACAAAGGCAATTTTATCTGATTCATGAGTTTATACAAAAGCATTTGATAAAAAAAAAAAAAAGAAATGCAGCAACACCAGGCATCATCATCCCTTGATCTGTGTTGGAACACAGATCACGCAGCTCAGAAGGGACCCCTCACACCAGGGCTGCACTCTTTCAGCAGCCGGACCCACCGGATTACTACCCAGTGTTCAGAGCGAGGACGGGGACGGAACTTTGTTATTTTCAACTCACCTGTTCAGCAACAGACATCCTCCTGTTGGGATCCACATCTCGGCCCTCTAACTTGGCTTTGACCCGCTTCCACACGCTAACTGCATATGAATTCCTTTCCTGCACGGCTAAAGGTGCAAAATACAATTAATTCAGTTTTACATTCCCCGCACAGAAGCTCACTGAGGTGTTTTGGGGTTCTTTCGCTGTTTTAAGTGGTGGGGTTTGGGGCTGTTTGGGGGTCGGTTTGTTGAGCCCCATATTTACCTTTCCCCGTTTTAGGGTCCCTGGCTGTCTTTTTGGGACTACAGGCAACACTCTTGCCAGTTCCTGGGACTGTGCTCGGAGGAGTATCTGCTGACGTGGCAAGATTTTTCTGAATTAGCTTTCTTGCATTCTGCGACATCACCTCTGGCTGCGTTTTCTGCCCTGTATTGCTACGTACAGCTGTAAAGAAAGTTTAAAAGTGTTTAAAGAATTCAAAATAATTTATTACAGATGCAAGAAAAAGCACAGTGAAATGCGTATTGAACGCAGCTATCAGTACTGCAGTACAAATGAATTTTAAATTGGTGTTTTAAACTCTGCACCAGTTCCTTCTGCAATCTTTCCATTTTCTGATTTCTTTCACTTCACAAACAAGAGGTTTTGTTCCACTGCAAAACATTTATTTACATTAAACAAGTTTTTATGGGCTCTCAACCTCCAACTCTATCATTTTGTGTGGCAGTCATAAAACGCAATTCTTGGTCTTGATAGAAATCAGGAACCTGCGTTTAGTCTGAATATTGAGAGTAGAATAATCCTTCGGAAAAAAAGAAATCCATGCTCGTGAAAAAATTATTCATGTTTTCATCTGTAAAGTAATGACGATTTTGGGAACTTGCATGCATTTGTAGTGTTTCGGGATCCATCCCGAAGTACCCGACATTTTAATGCTAATGTCAGAGATCACAGTCCAGTCGATACACACCGCAACGCGTTCCGTGTATTCCGGGCTCTGTGGCGTGAATCCAGATCTCACAGGCAATGATCAAGTGGTCATTCAGTACTGTATGCAGAACGACTCGGATTTTATAAGCCTTTACAATCTTACAGAGACTGTATTTCAAAATTTAATTATGATCCCCCCCCTCTGATATCAATTCGTGATGTTTTAATGTTCGTGCTTTTTCAAGTATTACCTGCAGCAAAGGTTGGCTGATACGTAGCAGCTGATGTTGGGCTCGAGCATTCATTTGCTGTATCCGTGACTAAGGGTGATGCAAAACCCACTAGATTATTGTAGACACTAGGAAACATAACGGAGTTGATAAATATTCATGCAGCCACTTAACTTCCTGAAAACTCGAAACGGTCTGTCCCTGCTCGAGACAAGGAGACAAGCAGAATGCCTTCACCCGAGAGAAGGTGACCCCCTTACCTTTGGCTCTGTGTTTTTAGTTCTTTCAAGGTGGGAGTTATTTCCTGCAGCATTTCAACGTGTTCCTGACTGCGGACCTGACCCATAACCTGAACTAATGTAAACAAAACTGTCTGAATATTATCTTGCCACGATTTATATTCGCCCAAGAACTGCCTAACACTATTCTCATAGGGAACGTCTTCGCCATCTGCCAAAGCCGCTTCTTCATCCTGTAAGAGAGATGTGCAAAAAGGTGGATTTTGGCTAAGAGAGTAAAGTTGAGCATGTTTTTGCCTTTTCAGCCCCTGGGTTTGTCATGTGGTAGCAAACAGTCAGTTTTCAGTAGCTACAGTTCAAGAAAATAAATTTGGAAAAGATCAGAAGTTTTACTGGTTAAAAGGCAGGAGGATTTGTAAACACAAATAAAGTCTTTCAACTGTTGAATGAGAAAAAAGGTTTCATTCAACCAAAGCCTGATTAGCCTAACTCTAGAAATAAAGCTTGATAAAACTCATTTAATCTCTAAGAAAGAATCCAGGTCTTCAAATCCATACGCATGAACACATTTTCCTGTTTCCAGGTGCTATAAAAAGCACGCCTAGTTATAACTGTGAACTGCTGGCATGGTTTGGAGCAATGAAGTTTCAGGCATACCTTTGCCATAGCCTTCAGCAGATGTTTGACATCTCCAAGTTGCCTGTTATGACCCGTGAGCACAGTTTTAATACTATCCACCAGATTCTGAATTGTTTCACAAACTGTTTCTATCTGCTGCTCCCTCTCCGTTTGTACTGTTCTCTGGGTAGATATCTCCTGGGTCAGCTGCTTGTGTGCCGAGTGAAGCCATTCCGAGCTGCCGATGGGATGTTCGAGGCCAGTGCCCTGAAACGACAGGAACCGTTCTGTGGCCGGGGGCAGAACTCAGTTGCTGTGCAGGTGCTGCTGCCCAGCAGCTGATGGAATGAACTCTGTCCTCCACAGCCCGTTAGAAGGTACGTGTAACGTTAACTTCGAGTCACAGACAGAAGTGAGAACCCACCATCACAGCGATTCTGTAGTGTCGCCTGTTTTGCCTTCACCTTCACTTACCACCCTCTGAAGCAGGCGAAGCTCCAGTTCAGAGACAGAACTGTTGAACTGCGACGCAAACGAGCACATTTGTTGACAGCGTTTGAGAAGTTCGAATAACGCAGCATCAAGATTTAAGGCTTCTGCTGTTCTAGTACGCAGACTTTCAAAATGAATGATGTTACTGCAGAGGAAAGTGACCTGAAAATCAAAGAACAAGACAAAAGTTATTCCTGTTAAACTGGCTATTATACAGCCTGCATTTATTCTACGTTCTTCGAAGGGAGAATTTTCAGTACTGCCGCAAAGCCGCTCTGTGACAGTAGTGGTATCACTTCAGGGTCATCCAACCCTGCAGCGATTCTCCCAGAGATTACTCATATTGCTTCTGAAGTGGGATTCCCAGAAGTATTTCATTATCTGCATTTGTTCGTTAGGTGCTGAGGAGGAAAAACATCTTCCACACAGATCCCAAGTAGGAAACAACGAGTGAAGCTGCTCACCGAGCCAATGGTCCTGTACTTACATACCTGACTTGCCCTCTGACTTTCTTTCAGCACAAGGTTTCTTCTTTCAGCGATAGTGGCATCAAAATCTTGCAAGACTGGTGCCAGCGCAGGATTAGCGCCTCCTGCCCACTTTAAACGCTGCTCAATACTTGCTTCAAGTGCTGCCAGTTTCTCCTGCAATGGGGAAGAAAGAAAAAAACATAGATATAGATAATGCAGACGGATATATATTACCTTATGCCTAACTTTTTTTAAAGTTACCTATGTAACACATGCAGGCACATTCTTATACCCAAACATATAAAACAATGTGGTATTCATGACTGACAAGTGCTAGCTTGTGCTATTGCAAGATTTTTCAGCATACATCACAACTGGATTTGATTGTGGTGGAAACAATCACCTGTCTGGATTTTAATCCACCAGGAAAAAAAATAAAATAAAAGCAAGTTAGAAGTAATCACATTTCTAGACTAAAAATTACATAAAGTCATAGGAGTCCTGAATTACTTTACAAATAATCTTCAAAAAAAGTTATTGCAAACATACCTTCACAGTTAAAAACGAAATCAAAATTCAAGAGGCTAAGCAGTATCAACTTTAAACAATTAAACATTCTATATTACCGATACTCAAAAACTCAAAAACTGAGCCAAGCCACAGCACACAGGGTAACTGATTTGCCCAGATCTGCAGAGGAAGCTTCTGACACATCGCTACTGAAATGGCAGTAAAGATGATTCAGGTCAGACAAACTTAAAGAAAAGGAGCACGATCAGCCTTCAGAAGAGAAGGTGCTTTCACATATTCCTGTTTTCACTCATGAAACACTTTTACTGATAGCCCAGAGAGAATATTTTATATTAAACAGCAAAAATCAAATAATGTCACGATATGTGTCAGACAGACTGAAGGTATGCAGGAAAATACCACTAAATTTGTAGTTTGATAGCACGAGAGAGAAGGTAACGGAGGCTGCAGGTAATTCTGCAGCTTGTGTTAAGAGTCACATTCCCAGATGCTGCCGAACAAACCCCCCAGAACAGCAGTACCTGGACTGTTGCAATCGAAGCTTCAATCTGACTGAGCGTGTGAAGTTTCTTTTTCATGCTGGCTAGAATTGCAGAACGAGGTGGAGGAGTAACAGAAATGGCTTGTGGGCGACTGATGAGGAGGTCTTCATGCTGCCACTTTAAGAAAATAAGGGAACACCTGGTTATTGGTATTGCTCAGCACAAAACTTTGCTTCACAAAGAGCGATTCCAGTGCTCTGGAGCACTTCAGAAGTCAGGGCATTTTAAAGCAGGAGGTGTCAGATGGTACTGGCACCATTAAAAGTTCTCGCAGATAACCAGTGACAGGACAAGGGGAAATGGCTGCAAGTTGCGCCAGGGAAGGTTCAGGTTGGAGATGAGGAGAAAATTCTTCTCGGAAAGGGTGGTCAGGCATTGGAACAGGTTGCCCAGGGAGGTGGTGGAGTCACCATCCCTGAGGGTGTTTAAGGAAAGGTTAGATATGGTACTTAGGGACGTGGTTTAGTGGGTAATAGATGGTGGGGGGATGGTTGGACTAGATGATCCTTGAGGTCCCTTCCACCCTTAATGATTCTATTCTATTCTATTAGCGAGTGTTAAACGACATAAGTAAACTATGTTTCGCTGCTTTGGATATCTCTACCATAATCAGTCATTAACTTAGGAGAAGTGATTCACAGACGTTTCCTTGATCTAAAGGAAACCCCATCAATATTCAGAAACAATTCACTTGCGATGCATTAAAACCCAGGTAGTTTTGCTTGCCAGCACACAGAATGGTTTATTAACCAACGTGGAGAAAGCCTTCACCCTTAACCTGCAGAGCACTACGAGGAAGATCCATGATCACCACCACAACTGGCCACCCACACACAGCTCAAGGTACACATTTCTCTAAAGCCGCAGAAGAACATTTTCAGGATTGATACTGCCGCTATTTATACTTATATTCGCTGCCGCAAACAGCAGAGCAAGGAGACAGTTAATGCAGTAAAACTTTGAAGGAAAGGTACAAGACGACATTCAGCAATGTTTGAAGTCTCTGCTTCAAGCAATCTCCTCCCTTAAAGTCACAGTGTCTGAAAGAAAGCGCAGAATGGGACAACATTGCCAGGAACAAGCCAGCCAATGCCTTTTCTAACAAAGGACTTCATGATTACTAAAAAAACCTTACTTGTATTGACTCAAAAAAGAATTTACACATTCCCATGTTTGCATTTTATAGAGCAGCTAGTCTTCACGAGCAGCTAGCTCTAAACGCTTTTCTTCATACATTTACAGAATAATTTAAACCCAAAATACTTTATCAAGTATCCACTAAAATACTCTATAGCTCATTCAACAAAACATGAAGGTCTTGTGCTCAGACAGTCACTAAAGCTCACTTTCCAGAGACACAATTTAGAGGGGAATTAATGTACCTGGAACATGGCGATGTGCAACTGTACTCTCTGAAGACTGGTCTTGCAAGACGAAATACTGGTTTCCAGTCTGCGCACCAGGTCATGCTTCTTCCATGCTGTATCGTAAGAGCTGGCCAGCACCGTTGCCCTGTTCATGACCAACTGCGAGAACTTGCCGACTTGGATATTGTGTTCCACAGCTTTCTTGCACAGGTCATCCACAGAAACTTTGCTTTCTGCCCCAAAGTCTTTCGCCTCTACCTGAGCAATGATATCGACACCCAAAGCGCTGATGAAGCTGCACAAAGTCAGTCCCAAAGCTTGATTTGGAAGGCCAATTAAAAGCTGTCTCACGAAGTCAGCTGTAAAAGCCTTGATTGGTTTGGCCATTTGGTCTTCACTAAAGCAAGAGTTTCTGTAGAGGGCTTTCATGTTGACAATCTGAACAGGTCCATTTACTGCATTCTGGTCTTCAAGGGAACTAATGCCTTTCCAAGGAAAGAAACAGGATTTTTGTTATAAACTAAACATTTGATGCATCTCGAAAAATATTATCTGAGAAACACAGCGAGACTCCAGGAATCCAGTTTCTGCTCACTTGGTAAGTTACGGTACGAGTGACCACTTCACATTCTTTTCAGAAGGACACGGGATGAGAAGCAGACAAAGCGATACTATTTTATAATATTTACTTACCTGACAATGTTTTAGAAAAGGTACCACAGAGCCTGAAAAACTCTTTAATTGTTTGCAGTCTCTTCAGAAAGAAAATTTCCTCTAGAACTTGCCGATTATTGTCATCGTCAAAGAAGTTAACTTGGGTGCTGCGGGCTTCCCTAATTATGTCAATCTTACGCCAAGCAACAGGTATTTCCATCTTGTTTAGCTGAGCAACGTAAAGGAAATAAAGCAGTTTTGTTTTTATAAAGCTTTCATATTCCTGACTCAGAGCACTCTGAAAAGAACAAGTCCATACCTTTTCAATCAATAAACCAAACGCAGTTTCCACTTGAGCAAACATCCCATCAAAGGCTACCAAAAGCATCTGACCAGCTGACATTTTGGGAGTTTCATCAACTGAACCATTTCTTGGCTGAATCAGCTCACCATACTGAGCATGAAGTACTCTTAAAAGGAGAGGGGAAAAAAAAAAAGAGAAAGATGATGATTTACATGTTTTGTTTAGTCTACAAGAAATAAACATATTTTCTTAAACTGATTGATCCCACAGCTAGAGCAGACCAGAATTAAGTTGCACCTGACCAAGGTGACCGTTCTGCAGGCTTGTCCTACCCCCGCCCCTTACCACCTGAATCCCAACGCTGGTCCCATGAGAAGAGCCAAGGGCTCCACAGAAGATGGCACTGTACTGAAGGGCCAGGTACCAAGCTGACTTAAAAAGCAGGCAGAGGATACAGACTATACTTCCTATGAGCATGGAAAAGCATGATGTGAATAGCCCCTTTCCTGGAAAACCCTGCACTGGTTTTATAATGGACACCTACAGAATCAAGTGAATGGCGTACGGGGTAAGAAGACGGAGGGTGAGGTCTTGGGACACAGCCGAGATGGTTTAGCAACTTGCTGCTTCTGAAAGGGTGGTCTCATCCTCTCCCTCCTTTACATCACTTTTGGCCCTTAACTACCAGGCTGAGCAGGTTTGCCAATGGGCAAATCAGGAAGAAAATTCACTTGAAGAGATAAAAAGTAAATTGTTTTCCAGTGCTATTGCAGCTGTCATTGTACCAGTGACAGAGTCAACCAGAACTGGCTCAAGGGAAGCAGCAAGATCACTTTTGAATTGGCTCAGCTGTCTACCCAGCACTCCCCAGAAAGGCACTGTCCCACATCACAAGTCTTTTTGTTTGGGTGGGGTTTTGTTTTGGGTTTTGTTTAATCAAGTCATTGATTATGCAAAAAGTGCTCATCAAACCTCCTGAGGAGAGGAGTGCCATGGTTATGAGCTCTCCCTTTCACAGGTTCTCTCTGCAAATCAATGGACCGGTTCCTAGTTTTAGCATCCCTTAACTACATAATTGTATTTTATGTTTGAATTCTGGAAAAAGTTGACTACCAAAAGTCAGCTTTAAGCAGACATAAATGTAGACGGCCACAGCTCTGTATTTCTATGTATGCAAGCAGATAAACACACATAGAGAGGACACGTGCGCGCTCTAGACACTGCACTCTGCTTAAGGGTATTCTTGGGCAAGAAAAGTCTGTTCGTCAAACAAATAACATTTAGACAAACTAATGCTCTGCAGTCCTCATTCTCTCACACCTGAACTAAAAACAAACAGTGATTTACCGTGCAACATCAATGTAATGAGTATGTGTTTCTTCCTCTAGTCCCATAGCAGCATTCCGTAAGTAGGCCTGGAGAGATTCAACCAGCGTTTGCAAAGGGACCCCATCCGTCGTTTGTTCAATGAGGTTATCTAACTCATGGAGCATGCTTTCCAGAGTGTACTCTCCTTTCATTAGGCACCTAAGCGCTTCAGGAAAAATGATCTGTCGGAAGTTTGAGTTCAATTCCTGTTGGGAATCAAGTATGAAACTGTAAGAAATCTCCCCTGCTCAAAAAGTATCATCTGCAACATCTCTCTCATTTCAGTGTTACCCCACTCTCTGGTAGGTATTATCTAAAAGATAACATGATCGTGGTCAGCCAAGGGTCAAGATCTACTTTATTTTTTTAAAGAAATGAGGAATACATTAAACCCCGTACAAACCCAAAGGTTTGACATTTGCACATCGTAGCAACGACTGCCTCAACAGCATCAGCAGCCAGGCCTTACAGCAGTCCTCAGCAGAGGATCAATGGTACAGAGAGCACAAGTCATTTCCATCAAATTATGTAGCTTTTCTTTTACATAACTATAAATGAGTTAAATTATTTCCAACAGATTGGACTAGGCAAGGGAGAAGAATCAAAAACGTGCCAGATAGTGATAGACCCTCGCTGCAATGCAATTCCACCGCACGCATGCATCTGAAAAATTCCCGCAATGTTAGTACTCTGAAGGGCGAAGAAACAACGGGACAAAAATCTCAGAGTGCTTAGACAGGGTGGTAGGAAAATATGTTTCAAACAACGCAGTGGAACCGAAAGCCTCACAGCGCTCTCCAGCATTTATAAACCACCAGCCAGCATTTATAAACCGTCTACGTCTTCAGATATTTTACTCAAGCTGCTGCTGATGGTTTTTTGTTTGTTTCATTAAAGTGAAAGCACAGTTATAGATGCATTTTTCTCCTTCCCAGTCTTGGAGACAGGGGCCTGTAAAACAGGTTTTCAGGATTTGTTTCCAACTACTTGTTTCACGTGAAAATAAGTAAGGCCCTGCAGGGGCAGCAGCCAGCAAGAGCGGAGACTGAGGAGTCTGGAAGTTGTTCTGGACTGCCAGCCACAGCACAAAAGAAGAAAAGCAAGACACGAAGCTGGTGCATCTTTACGTCTGACACAAATGTCTTTCTCATAGTTACTTACTTGACAGCAGTTTTTACAATTTGCCACATATAGACCAAAACGGTTTCTGTCAACCAGCGCAATGCAAACGGCAGCAGGAAATGCCTGTTCAGCTCAGCCAAGTACAGCGACCGAGACTAAGATCCAGCCAAAAAAAAGTATCTCATCAGCATCATAAGCAAACATTTAGCTGTTTAAGGAGAAGCTGTTAAGAACGGCTTAGCTGAAGCCTCAGAAGATGGGGGATGAGGAAAAAGTAACACAAAAGGATCACCTGCAGTGAGATATATACTCCGTTAGCTAAATGAACAGCTTCTGATGCTTCAATTGGGTTCGGAATATCTAAGTCCTGGGGTACGAGATGGCACTGCTTCAGCAGCTGCACGAGGCAGGTAACGTTCCCACTCATGCTGCACAGCTCCTCCAGGAACCAGGCTCCATCCCTTGAAGTCAAATCAACCAGCTGCTCTCCAGCACTAGATGCTGCGCCCTCCATCATCAGATTTCGCCTAGACAAATTGACACTTAGTTAGGCAACCTGCCTGCTATCGCACTCTCCACATAGCTATGTCACTTGAATGTTCCTTTCCTGTGGTCTCAACCATGAACACATACAAAAAAGCATCACAGGAGGCAACCCACCTCGTCAGCGTGCAGAGAGCAGAGATGATAACGCTTGCTAAGCTCAGGGAGCCCTCCTCTCCATTTTCATGAAGGAAAACTTTTATGCAACGTTCAATTTCTTTCAGCTGCTCTTCACAAACAGGCACAGTGACGGCCTCCTGTTTCAAACGCTCCACCTGCCTGATCAGTCGGTTATTTATATCTGCTGCATAGCGCTGCAGAGTCATCTCTGTAGCGGTTATGAACTGGCACATACTCGGAGGTGGCTGAGGAGCATACTGCATTTCATACCTGTAAAGCAGAAGTACAGTGACAAAATTCTCCCTCCACAAGCCCCAGCGAATTGCGTTCTGCTCTGTGGGCAGGAAGAATAGTGCACATCTGACCAGCTCCCACATCACCTACTCCAGCTCTGGCACACCCCAGCAGCTGATGGCTACCCTGACGACACTTTCATAAAGTCCCAGAATGCACCATATTTCAGCAGTATTTGCAAGGACATAAGACAATCAGCAAGCATTGATGCCTTGATGTGAAGGATGAATAGAAGGTAAGAAATAGGAGGGAAACAGGTTTCAGTGTAAGTGACTGAATATAACCTAGATCTTGCAAGCCAGGCAGCAGTAATGCTGAAACAGACTGGCTTTAGAGGAACACAGAAAAAAATAATTGCTTGAAAATCTGCTTTAATAAAAATATCTTTTGTGGACTTAAGTGACTTTTAAATACTGTAAGTTTCTAAACGCCCTAAACATCACTAACCTAAAGCCACAAACATGGTTTTTCCTTTGTTCATTACAGGGCAATGTTATTTGGGTTTCTTTCTGCAGCACACAGAAACTCTGGAACAGTATTTTTAAAGCTGTGTTCCATCTTTTCCTCCAAATTTCTGGAATTACAACTTAATCTTGTCTTGCTTTATCATCAGATTGGTCCTTGCAAAAGGATTCATTTTAATTGGGAAATTAAAATCCTGAAGTAGCTTGAAAATTAAGTTCTTCAAACAATCCATTATTCTGTCAACTTACTTCCTAAAGATATCCTGACAACGCTCTATTGTCATGTTACAGATGAGTTCTTCCATCCAAGTTTTCCATTGCTCTATTCGGTGCTTCTGAAACACGGCTTTTGGATACTGAAGAGCCACTGTTGCATAGTTGTGCAATTGTTCAAGACAACCACGTAAAACAGATCTCCTCTGCTGGAGGAGAGCACCAACTTCTCCTTCCAGTTGCTCACACTGACTGATGAGGTGGGCCTGGCCTGCATTTTGCAGAAACGCTGTCGCTGGTACGTAACTTGGAGGACCTTTCAAGAAAGATGATTAGAAATTAAGCTTCACTCGTCTCTGAGGCACAGACATTTCATAGCGTACAAGGACTGAGTGTTAACATCTTTATCACAGGTAGAAGAACGTTTTTGAAAAGGAGGCATTGAGAATTCTAAGCACAAGATAAGAGAATAATTCCAGACTGGTTTGGGTTGGAAGGGAGCTCCCAGCCCACCCAGTTCCAACCCCCTGCCATGGGCAGGGACACCCCCCACCAGCCCAGGCTGCCCAAAGCCCCATCCAACCTGGCCTTGGGCACTGCCAGGGAGCCAGGGGCAGCCACAGCTTCTTGGGGCACCCTGTGCCAGGACCTCAGCACCCTCCCAGGGAAGGATTGCTGCCTCCCACCTCAGCTCCAGCTCCCCTCCTGCAGCTTCAGGCCCTTCCCCTTGGCCTGGCCCTCCCTGCCCTGGCATCAGCCCCTCTCCAGCTTTCCTGGAGCCCCTGCAAGCACTGGAAGGCTGCAATTAGGTTTCCCTGGAGCCTTCTCTTCTCCAGGCACACCTAGTGGACAGCCAGGGTAAGACAGAGACATTCCCTCAGGCAGCCTGGAACAGAAGCCTTGCAGTGCTCTCAATCACCCTCTGAAGAACCCCATTCTTTTAATTTATTATATACAGGGCATTACCTTTAAGTTAGAGGATACTCCTAATGCCTCCTGATATTAAATCCTAGTTACTTTCAAAACATTAAAAAACCAAAACCACAAATAGTATTTATACCTAGGTCCATTTGTGTGCTAATTTCTTGAAGAAGACTTGCAAGTTGCGTTGCCTCTAAATTACTGAAAGCAGTTTGGTAATGTGTTATCCACTGCTCAAACTCATTCAGCTTCACCTGGATTGCTTCCTGGACAGCTCTCTGTTGAGACTGCAGCTGCGTGTGCTCGGAATACCTGAATTATTGGAACCACAGAATTAAGTAAGTACTAGAAGAAAAAAAATACTTAACTGTAGTGAATACAAAACCATACTGAGCAACTACCTTCTTGACCAGAAAATTATCATTCTCAGCAATTACATAAAACTTCAATAGTGTTGCGTTAATAATTAATGCTGTTTTCCTACAAAATAACGAATGCATGTGCATATGCATGCAACTCTGAAATCCTTGACCAATTTCAAATAAACTTGATAAATAGCAGAAAAATCTTTTCATCCAACTTTTTAATTCTTTAACTTATTTTTCAATAGCTGTGTTATGTGGATTAATTGGATGGGACACCACAGTCAGCACATCCTGCCTCTTGCCCCGTGGGTCAAGTGTGGAACGTGGAATGGCACAGATTATATTGATGGAGTATGAGGCACAGGACATAAGATGTAGAAGGAAAATGGTTTCAGTAGTTCTTCTGTACAAGAAGTGACTTGCTTACTGTAAGCGTAACTTTGACCCAGCTATTCACCTCTCAAATACACGTTTTTAACATTTAACTCATGAGTACATTACTAAACCACCAACTATATCGACCTGGGAGATTCCTGACAGAATTCCTGGCTCCCCCGTACCTGTGCTGAAGTGTGTGGGAGGGATGATCCACTCCTTCCGCGCCTTCCAGAAACTCTATCTCCTCCAGTAGTTTTCCTTGCAACTTTTCTACATCTGTCAACTGCTCTTGCAGGTTCAGGTACTCATCTAAACTACTGTCCAATTTTGGCAGCACAGCAAGCATTTCATCTCTGTTCTTAAACCAGTTAACCTGGAACCAAGACACAGATGTTACCCAACTGGACTCAGTTCAAACAGGTAAGAGGAAGCAACACATGGCAGCACGTAACCCTCCCATGTTGTTCATCTCGGACTACCTCCAGCGCTACAAGTCCTAAAGCTTAACGGATGCTCTTTATGTAGACTGCTCTCTAAACTATTTTTATTCCTCTAGCCCCAATTCAGGCAAAACATTAAACACGTTTTAGAGTTAAGCACACAGAAAATGAAAGCTAAATCCTTGCAGTTCCATATAAGCACTTCCCTCAATACAAACTCAATTTAGCTCAATAAAATTTGTGAACTATTGCTAATAAATTGCCACCCCTTCCACCCTCCCAAAATGCCAATAAATGAAGTGAAAGCCTAGGGCCTAGTTTTATAAAATAGAAAATTACTGGAGTGAACGTACCTTTATCTCAGCCACTCTTGAAGAAAAGAGACTACGTGTAATATCTCTTTCCATTTCTCTTTTGCTTTGTTTGTTTTCAGCCTGCTGGCCGCCACCACCATAGACTGCTCCGGCAAACCCTGCTTCGCCTCCTGCTGTCCAGTCCACCAGCGGATCATAAACAAAAGCTTCAAGCAATGTAAGCAAAGTCTCTCTCCCACGTCGCATAATATGAAGGACCTGCATCAGATTTTAAACAGACTCATTCTGGTAGAACAGTGGGATTTTAAACACAAAATATTGTACTTGAGTAGAGACAGAGAACCGCACTTATCCCCAACTGCTACCAGTACAGAAGACCACCACAGGACGTACAAACACAGCCAGCCTGCAGTAACATCACCAGACCTGAAGATAGCACTCTAGCCTTCCACACAAACTCGACCCTCTAGCAGCAGACACTTGAAGAGGAAAACTCTCCTTTGTTCAAAGCACTTTTTTTTTTTTAAAGCATATTCGTTCAACGTTTATAAAGGACCAGACCTGAAGCAAGAGGGTAAGTGAACACAAAAAAGCTCCAGGAAAACCATAACATTCAACATCTGGAGCTACAAGCCCCTCTTCCCCTCTGAACTATAGCTCTACCACTACTCACACGTGTATTTGACATTCCCCTATTTCTTAAATGCCTACTATAAGACGTATCTAGAACCAGTCAAACTGAAATCACAGCAGAAAAGGTGAAGGCTTTATCAATCAACAGCAGAACGTTTAATGTAGAAGTTCTAAGACAGTATTTAGCAAGTGACAGCCCTCAGGTGTCCGCTAGTTTCCTACCTTACCTGTTCACAGGAAAGCCTGAAAACCCCTTCTACCCCAGTCACTCCAAGTGCTGTTTCAATATTGTGCGTCATCCGGAACGGAACCTTCTCTGGTACCCTGAGGCTTTTCCCTTTAAGATAAAAATTTAAGTTGTTGCTTTTAATTACCAAGAAGGGAAACCTTGTATTTGAATAACATATAGCATTTTTTTAAATTACCTTTTTCAAAGCAAACATTATAATCTATGTGGACAACTTCTCCTGTAGTCATATCTATAAGAACATTATCCAGGTGTCTGTCTCCAAGACCAATGATGTAGCCAACCATGGACATAACTGCAGTGGATCTTGCATACGACTTTAAAGAGAGTTTCAGGAAAAAATTATTTGTGGGAATCCTCTGCCAACACATCGGCCTGACTACCATCTTAAAACATTATTTTAAGTGCAAGACAAATCAAAGCCAACTTATTTCAAGCTATTTTCTATTTGTTGTCTGATGATATCTTACACGAATTTTGCTGTCTTAGCCTGATTAATTCTAGTATGACAACCGAGCTATCAGGTGTACACCCATTTTTTATTCCAGATGGTACAACTGCCAACATTTCCCGTTACAGGACACTTCAGCAGTGCTAGCTCACCTAACTCACGAGTATCATCGCTTGAACACATCCCAGGCACTTATTGCCCCACAGCCCGCTAAAAACACACCCTTTCAAAGGGAAAATATGGTGGTTGTAACTCACCTGCGTAACTCTCCACCACTCATCCGGTGTTGTACACGATGACCAGAGCTCCTTAGCTAGGAGATTTGGGGGAGTTGCTTCCATCAGTTCCTCCAGAACAGCCCTCATGACATTCAAGGGCCAGTCACGACGAGACACATCAAGACTAAGCCCGACCGCCTTTAAAGCGGGTCCGATTTTACTGTAGTAAAGTTCACTGGGTCTAGGCACTATTCCGGGATTCTGAGGAGTCTGGTAAGAGTCCTGAGCCTAGGAGAGAGAAAAATGGGAGTTCACATATCACAGCTCACGACCACAGAAAAGCATCCCAAATTCAGTTTTGGCGAGAATGAAATATGAAAGCAACTCCTCTGCTGAGGATGGCTTTTACGGCTCAGAGAATCCTTTCGAAATTCAATAGTTAAAAAGCCTAAATAAACTGAACACACGTTGTTTTGGCCTAACTCTACTCTTACTGAGGTAAAATAAAAAAACTGTATTTAAAATTAAATGAGAATGAGATGTTGAACTACAATAGGTTTAACCAAGGTTAACTCCATTTGTTCAAAATCAGTCGAATTGTCCTTGAATTATGGTGCCAGAACAGTGTATTTATGGTACATACTGTAATATAAATACATATAGGCAGCTTCATTGACATCTGATGAAAGCCCAAGAGATATGAACACACAGAACCATTCTGCATTATTATGAAGAAAACACAACCCTTTTAAGACTACGTCATTTAAATTGCAAAGCAAATCAGAATAAGCATTTCCCTTCCAAATTGTTCCAAGCTGGCACAAAACCCCATTGTAACCTTTTGTGCTTGTAAAGCAGCCTCCCGCTGTTGCCACCGCTTGTAGAGACCAAACAAAGGCGTAGCTCCATCCACCCACTGGATCAAGCCTGATCTTGTTCCCAGAGGTGTCACAGAGTAGTGCCTCGCGTGGAACCTTGGCGTCTCTTGACGGTTAATAGTAGCAAACATCGTGTTCACAATTGATAAGAACTGCATGATTCTTTCATCTAGGTGCAAGTCCTCCAAACCTGCGAGAAATTTGTTTTGTTTAAAATTTAGTTCTTCTCTTAAAGCCCCAAATTTAACGTTTTTTGAAATCCTACTTCATTTCAGACTATGCTCCAAACAACTCTCTCTGTATCACGCAGGCGGATAAAACAAAAGTTGCAACCATGCACCTTCCCAAATTTAATATAGTCTAATTTACAGCAGGAGACCATAACTTGCACGAGAAAGCTTCAATTTCTTACCTTTGAACAGGTAGGGATAATTCTTCCCATCTGAACCCAGGAAAAGCAGCTTTTTAGGTTTGGTTTTGGTAGGCAGGATTGTGATGGTGCTGCCCACACTATGAATTGTGACGGTGTCTCTGGTAGACACTTCTCCAGGGAGTGCTATTTCAGTGTTCATCATGGCAGCCAGCCAAGGACTGATTTCTTCAAGTCGCAAAAGGTAACTAGCCCGTTTCTGTGCTCGCTGCTGCAAACTTAACATAACCTATTCCAAAGAAATTTTTTGTTTAGGTTGAGTTCACCTTAAAAGCTATTAAAAAAAACCCAAACCAAACACACCGCCACCAAAACACTTAATGGCAATCATATTCCAGAAAACACGAGATTTTTCTTCAGCCACCTTTCATCCTTGCCACCCTACTAATCCATTTACAGCTTAGGATGAAGATGACAAAAACTAAGCCCCATCCTTCATGCAGTAAATACACCCTGCCTGGTGATAAGCACCAAAGTCACAACAAATCAGACTCCTCAAGAGATTTGCTCCTGCATTTATAAATATTTGAGCTGCGGTCAAAGGCAGCAGAGTTCAGCAACCTCCTGTTTACATATCTGCATGCTTGCTTGTTCTGCAAAGCAGAAGGGGACCAACAACAAAAAAAGTCTGTTTGTGCGTAAAACCTAGGTTCTGTCTTGCCAAGACTTTTAAAAACCACCAGGTTGGCTCTGGATAGCCAAGCGAATACATACTTGGTTTCTCCTCAGACGCATTAATAAGACCAAGACAAGATCCAAGAAGTGAAAAACAAAGTATCTGTGGGAAGGGCTGACCATTTGCTGCACAGCCCTAGGACTACGCATACATAACCAGAGTACCAGCTTGTTAAAATTTAAATCCACTAAACTCAAATGGCATAGTTTCAGAAAGACAGTATTTAAAAAAATAAAGCCCTCTGTCCCCAAAACTGACAGCATCCCAGACAGCAGCAGATACAAGACCTGAAAAAATAATTTTTTTGGGCAGAAATGCAGTAACACAGACAGTAGGACTTGTTGCAGAGGCAAAAATTACTGTGCTTTAGTGGCTGTGGCGACTGCAGAGGAGACAAAGCTTCAGGAGCGAGTACATGGTACAGCAAGAGTGTCAGGAGTCCCACACTGTACACTGGTCTGTGCATTAATACCTCTTTAAATGGGAGCCAGCTGCTTCCAGGTTTAGCAGGATTCAAAGGATTCTTAAGTTTCTCTAGCGCGTTTTCAATTGCGTCTCCGTAGTTATCCTGAAACCATTTCTCATGAGGAGTTTCTGCGGGAGCTGCAGTGATGCTCCGTACGTGTTCCAAAGCAAATACAATGGGCTTCATTAGAGCCGTATGCTTTTCACGCATGATTGCTATTTTCTCCTCTCTATTAAATAAAAAAACCCAAAATTTAACTCCATAAAACCAAAATTACTTCACAAGCAGAGCATTAAGACTGCAAATGAGACATCTAAGAACTTATAAAATTTATTACATCTAAAATGAGGTCTTCACGAATGACTGTATTAAAGAGTATTTCATTCTACATTGAACGCGGTTCCTCTGAACCACACTTCAAAAAACCCAAAAACCAAACACACAGACATTTGTACCAAACTCAGAGCTCAAACCACTCTGAATAGCTGATTTCCTTTAGCAAGCAGCTCTTTACTACTACTTCTTGAGGATGTACCACACTATAAAGAAGGGGAAGAGAGAGATTCCGATCATGCTGTTCTCCCACTCCATGTCAGCCCTGACTATCGAATTGAAGAGGCATATTTAAGCTTAGCCCGGTGCCCAGTGAATGGCTTCTCTTCCACAAGTCCATTCACAAAGGAGCCCGGGTGAGGGAGGGAAAGAAGAAAAAAGACTTGCTGAACACTGAAACTAAAAGCAGATTAAGACATTCTGTTTACTCCAAATAACTGTATTTACAGTAAACTCCAAACAGATTACACCCTTCAACATGCCCGTCCTTATCAGCCAACTTGTAAGATAGACCTTGGAAAGGAAGAACTATAAGACCTCATAATCCACAGCGTAACATGCACTGGGTTCTAGCACGTTGTTAGTGAGGGAATCCCAACATGGATTCACAGGTAGATTGCTGATTCTGATTTGATTAGAGTACTCCCTGTAGCACCAATACATTCTTGAAATAAGGCGACCGGCTTACAAAGCAGCAGCTAGGATAGCATGACTTCAGGAGCACCACCACTGTTATCAGTTTGACTGTATGCTTCCCCAAGAACAAACACTCGTTACAATTATCGCTTGAATTATTCAAACAAGACATACTTCCGTAAAGTGTTGTTGTTTTGGACCCTCTTGACTTCATCTTCCAGCTGTTGAATCCTTCTGAGGACGTACATGTGCTGCTGCAGTAGAACTCCCAACCAAAGTTCATCCCAAAGAACCGTAACCCTGCGCAGCTCAGCAACCAGCATCTGAACCTGTATAAAATAAATTAAGATACACTTACTTTTAAGAGGACGGGTATTCAGACTTACTTCTGTAGATGAACAACTTGAAAAAAACATGACAGCCTAACAGCAAAGATGCACTGAACTTTCAGTAGGTCTACCCACAAGATAGACAAATGATATATTTTGTGGTTCAAATAAGAGAACAAGTAGCACACATTTGGATTAATTACCTGCAATACCATTGTTGGATTTGCAGCAGAGAGTTTCTCCACAATTTTGCTGTAACAGTCTTGCATCATTGCTTGATCTTCATTTAATCCAACTTTTGTGTCATCTTTACTACTTTCTTGAGAAGCTGGGGGGCTCCCTCCATCGCATTCCCCACCCAACAGTTCTTCTCCTTGAATATTACCTAGCAAAGTAGGGATGGCAGAAGGCAGCTTGTTTCCTAAATTCAAAACAGAAATTAAAATATTAGCTACACTGCTCTGGCCTTGAAAGATCCCTCACTCAGTACCTCACTTCGCCAGTACTTAGTGCAATATGGGGACCTGATGCTAAGTATATGATAACACTGAAAAAACTACCTTATTCACCAGACTGATAAATCAAATGAAAGGTATCAGCAAGGTCCCATAATAAAAATATTCTTAAGGTAGAAAGTATCAGAGTTACTAACAAACCACTCCTATCGTTTTATCCAGTATATAAAAATATATCAGCTGAAGCGTATTTGAACACTTATTTTTTCCTCCATACCTGAAGTCTGGGACTCACTGCTCAGTGAAATGGTGCCCACTATTGCAGGATACAGGATGAGATGAGGAGAATCTTGAGCCACTCGACACAGTAAGTTGCAAATACTCTGACGCACATACACTTCTGGGTGATTCAGGCGGGAGAAGAGCTGAGGTATAATACCTTCATGAACAGGACAAGAAAGTGTGCCGATTCATTTCGTTTCACTTGAAACGATGCAGAATTTTATTTTATTTTTAAAAGCATGCTGCTTTTACATCGGGATAATGTAAATCTAGTGTCCCATTTAAACTTCTTTCAAATAATGGTCTTCCACAGTACAGGCAATAGCTTATTTTCAGCCACTATTCAAACACAGACAACACCAGATGCAATATATAAGCCCTTTACTTGAGCACTAGGAATTGAGTTTTGCACAGTGCATCTGTTCTACCATTTTTCAAAAGTGAGGAGTCACATTAATGGTTCCTGAGGTTACCGTAACTGGAGGTTTCACAAGAAAGCACAATTTTGCAATAGTCGGCCGCCTCTTCCGCTGCCTTCCACACTAACTCAATAACCTTTTGCGGGAAAGTCCCTGAACGACCAGAACCAGTAGTGCAGTGACAAACAGCAACTTCGGAGACATCTGGCTTTAGCCACCCATCTTTCTCTGAACTGCGTTTCAAACTGTAGCTAGGGAAAACACCCACTCCTTTTTGGTTTTTAAGGTGGTAACGTAATGTAACACTTCACAAACTGCATCTCCTTTCTCCTTCTTAAGACAGGGGAGGGAAGGGACCAGAATCTGAGCTACTTATCTATTCTAAGCTCAGAATGCATGATGGACTTGAACACCTTTAATGCAATTATTTCGTAGAAGACAGGCTCTCATCCCATCATGCTTAAATAAAAAAAAAATTATGAAAGCACAATGAATCCTTCTGCTTGCATTTAGAGAAAATGCATCAAAATTCCTTTTAACAACCAGGTAACACACGCTTACCTCTCCAAGGAGCAGTAGGTGTAGTTTCCAGCCCATGCTCGAGGTACTGTCTAAGTTCTCCAGCATGTTTCACAAGCAGTCGTAACAGCCTTAGGGTTGCCATCACGATAACATCATCAGTGCTTTGCTCAGAAGTATTCCTTAAGTGCAGCCTGGGATCATCTTCATCAAGTGGAACCTTGAAAGACAGAAGTACCTAAGCTAAGTACCTACAGATCATATCGCCATTTAGAAGAGTTAGTAACTGCACTTCCTCATCAGCACAAACACTAACCTGCCCAGCATTGAGTTTGAGGAAAGTAAAGTATGCACTGCAGGAGAGTTTATAGAGACTGAAGATTCTGTCTACAACTTTCCTCCACACTTTAATTAACCCTTCCGTGGCATTTTCATCAAGATCTGAAAGCCAGGGACAACTTGTTAACAACTGACGCCATATAACATCCACCATATCGTCTTCTTCATTGTCTTCATTTTCAGTGATTTGTAGAGTCATATCTTCATCCTAAATGCAAACAAAGAGAAAGCAGATTTGATTAAGGCCTCTGACCATTTCCACAAGCAATTAGTTCCTAATCCAGGTTAACAGACATGTTACCACTGAGCTAACAGGTGGTTTCTTGGAGAACTCTTGTATTGTCTGAATTCTAACTTTAAAACATTTACAAGAGTTCATATGAACCACAAGTAGGAAAAAATGAAGTTCACACTGAACTGAACATTTTTAAGCAGGCAGAATTTGAACTTACTTGAATCCCAGCCGGACGACACACTGCCTGGCCAAGAATGCCATAGATTTTCTCTTTGTCCTCCTCTGCAATGTTGTCTGGAAGCAGGTTGTGAACCTCTGATTTTTCCCGGGGCAGCAGACGAACACCTTCTCCCTGACTGTAACATGCAATGAATTATCGATCCCAATATATTAGTGTTTGTAGAGTTACTGAATCCATTAAGACCATACATACAAGACTTCTTGAAGAAATCCCTTATCTCAAAATTGAACTCACTTCTTACAGAGGGCAAGTAATCAAGAGAATATTCGATTCTCTGCTCACACGCACTTCAGACCACAAAGAACAGTAATCAAACACAAAGCTAGAGTTTACCTTAAGAAAATTAATTGTGCCATGTAAGTTTAAACATTAGGATGAATTTACCTGGCATTATCAACTACTTTCCGGCCCCATCTGTAAGCCCAGCTAGCCAGGGCTGCCCAAGACTTGGCTACTTCAGGAGCCTGTACCGAAGACAGGTGATACAGCTGTCCCAGGATGAAGTCAGGTTCTCCAACTCCAATATTTACTGTGATGGGAGAAACAGACCAACATATGTGATGATGTAAAACCTACTTCTAAATTTCCCTAACATAGAAAATAACACCAAAACATTGTAATTACATAATTCTTTTTTCAGTTAAGATAGTACCCAAAAGTGTTAAATTTGCCAAAACGCAATTACTTTTCAGTTCTGACACTGGCTGCAAAACAAAAGACCAGTTTTAAATTTGTTAACAGCTGCTGCCGACACTCTGTGTTTGCTTTCTTTTTCACAGAAAGGTGGAACCGCAGCAAGAAACTGATGATCTCCAGAACAGCAAGATGCTCCAGAGTCAGAAAGTGCTTACTACTTAACATTCATTAACAGCTCTAAAATAATTCTGACTCTGAAAGAGGAACTACGTCATTTATGAAATCCATGTTTAAGCAAAGAAATAACTTTATCTGGACATTTGAAAAGTCTACTGAAAACTGGGTGTTAGAATGCTTTCTGTGGCAACAACAGAAGTGTTCAAATTAAGTACAGGGAGAAAAACCTAAGGTAACCGTTTTTCATGCTTACAGTCTTCAAAATATAAATCCCGTCGATGCTTAATCTGAAAGATCTCACATTTTAGCAGATACAGGGGCTGAAAGCAGACAAAAGCATGACAAAATTTGATATCCTCCTCAAAATAAATACGTAACAGTTTCTTTAGGTCACCGTTACTTGAATGAGGAAAAAAGAAATATGAAATATGAACATTAAAGGTGTTTGGTTTTTGACACTGTGTATAATTACCTATTGCACAAAACCCACACTGTTTATACATGTATCAGGAAAACAAATACATGAGTGACGGAGCACTGAGTTCCACTGAGGGATAGTACCCGTTACATTGATAAAGACTAATGTAACAAAAAGAATGAGGAGAACAAATCTACCTGTAGATTCACTTTCAATCCGAGGATATTCTTCTTCTAGTGTATTAACAGCTGGGAGATCAATCAAATTATATATGTTTTTAGACAAGGTGGACAGACCAGTGTGATTCTGCTGCTGTCGAGCTCTATATACTTGTTTCAACTGTCCCGAAATCTCTTTCCATTCTGCTTGAATCCATTTAGCCAGAGTGAGAATAGATTTAGCAACCGCATATTCAGCTTTGGCAGATTTGCAAAAGGATATGGCACAAGAACTCAGCATTTCCATGGCATGCGTTGACTGACCTGCGTATGGTGAAAAGCGTATCTTCAGTAGAGCATGTAACTTCATTCAACACACTTCTCAAATTCAGCATATTCAGATACAGCTTGTAACAAGGTATTTTTAACAAAGAAAATTCTCTTTTGAAGTTAAAAATGACAAGGAAGTAGAGACTTGTGACAACACTTTCAGACCAAGAGAACAGCTAATAGGATGACAGCAGCTCCTAAAGACACCAGCCTACTATGATTTCTTCAAGGTTAGGGGAATTAGCCTGGTTATAAGGACCAGAAACTCAAATATCTACAACACAACTAGCAAATACTCACCTGCTGTGTATAACAATTTTGTTTTCTCGATATCAAGTTCAGGACCCCATTTTTCATCTATCTGACCTGGTGCAGACAGTTTTTTAAAGTGCTGGACTAAGTCTTGCGCAGTGGTGGTTTTTCCTAGCTGAACTTCGCTGCACTGGGCAAGCAGTCGTGTGGCTAGGGCGATATTCCCTCGCTTCCGTGCAAATTTTGCTGCTGTTAAGCCCAGCTCCATGAGATGGCTTTTAATTGAGACTGTTGGCTCTGAAGAAGCAAAACATTGTAAACATTTACTAAACAAGTAATAATCGCACCTGGGTTATACAGAGAATTTCTGCCCAATGTATTCTGTACACAGCCATCAGTAAAAAATTGCTCAGTTCTCTTATTTCCTAACACCTCCTTCAGAAATTTAGATGACTTCATTTCTGCCTAGAGTACTTATCTACCCCATCTGAACCAAACAAACAAAATCAATCCATACATTATCTGCTGAGCAAAAGAGCGATTTTTTCCACTATAAGCATTCTTCTTATCTATGAAATCTACTTGTCCCCTGATTCAACTTCTTTTTTCCCCCATTACCTCATACTGAACATCTAAATGGTTTTTGTGACTGTTTTAAGGCCCATTATTGACAGCGTTGAAGTGTTCAAGAGCAAAAGCATTTGAAGTATGCAGAGATGAGCAAGGAAAGTGCGATTAGAAGAGCAAGTATAGAACTACTAAGCATTTCAGAATATTTTTCTAGCACTGTCTACACTACAGGAGTAATTGGGACCCCTAGCTGTAAAGCCAGACACCTCAATAACCAAAACTCGGCTTCTGAGAAGTAATCCATCTAAATCGCAGAAAGGGACACAGCTGCAGCTCTCAGAAGAAGACTTTAGTTCAAATTCTGCATTTACCTTTTATAACACTAAAAGGAGAGCTTACATACCTTTAAGTTTTTCCATCAATTGATTCTGGTACACTGTGTACCTCAGTGCATGCATCCAGGGCCGCACATCATGCTGCTTGCACGACCTCAAAGCATCATTGAAGAGAGGTATAAGACAGTCCTGAAAGAGGCACACAAGTTACGTTTTAGTGAAGATGTCTCATGACAACTCTGACTTTTCATTTATTAAAAGCAAAGACCATTTTGGTGCAGAGTGAACATTCTTATTGATATTAGTAGCCACTCTTTATCTTCAATGAATAACATGCAAATGTTTTATTTGACCCTAGAGAGACCTATGCTTGACTTTGCAAGGATAACACTAAGAATAGCTCAAAATCAAGCAGAACTGCTTTCTGAATGTGATTAGAAATTAAAACTAGATCATTCATGCTGGCTGCAGTTTGACATTGAGTTTTTAATTGCTGAGGCGATTGTTTTTGATATTACTTTAAAATAACTTTAAAAGGTAATTATATGTGCGCATTGTAGGAATAAGTGTTACAACGTATTTAGAGAAGAAATACCAACTTCTCTAAAAAGCAGCTACCAATAAAACTTTACACATACTTTAAGTGTAATTGAAAGAGACGGTACATTTGTAACTACAGAAAGAAGTCCAACTGAGATGCAGATTTAATGAAACTTGGGTCAAGGCATGTTAGAAAACTAAGCGAGGTCTTTTTACAGTATGATTAACACCACAATGTACATTCAACATTCAATACTTCATGACAAGACGTGGAGAAAGACATTACTCCAATTTAGGTTGTAAACACACAGACACACCTCTGATGTCAGCCTGTTGGATACAGTGTTTTCCAAAGCAGAAGAACAATACAACTGAAGAGTGCTCAACACCGGTAAAGACTGAGACACAGTGAGTGTGGAAAGCCTTAAAGGTCCAATAGCGATTCGTGATGTTTGCTTTAAGTACTTAATAACATTTCTGAAATAAAAGAACCAGAACAGGCATTTTTGTTGGTCAGACCATAAATATCAATCAAAATTACCAAAAAAGCAAATTTAACACCTTCAAAGAGACAAGGAGAAAATCTTGCAATATCATGCACAAGTTACAGTGTGACACTTTAAGCTGACAAGAAGCAGTACTTGATCAACTGAAAGAACTACATAAACATCACCTTAGTTTCCTCAGTAAGCTTGTAACTCACAGCAGCTAAAACTGGCAGCAAACTACCACAGATGCTGAAGTACGAAGCAGAGTGTGCTTTTCACAGAGTCACACTTGGAACAGCTCCTAGCAGCGTATCACGTTCATTCGCTGCACGTTTCAACTTACTCGGATATCGACTGCCACTTTTGCTCCTGTTCCATGTGGTTTACAGCTGTTGCCAGACACACTGAGCTTCTCAAAAGCTGTACTTCAACTGCTTTTTGAAGTTCTCTTGGATCAGGACTTAGCATATTGGGAAGGAGCTTCTTCATGTCTGCGTGGAGATAAAACAATTGAAACCAACTAGAACTGCCAAATTTTATTGTCACCGTCTGAGAAAGCATTTTTCAGAGCAAGAAAGTTTGGAAAAAAACCTTTTAAAATATATACATAGGTATGTATGTACGCATATTAGAAACTGATGATAGATGACTTATAAACAAACACATTAACTCCAGAAAACACATTTGTATCGACATACAGAATGACCACTGCAATCATCTTGAAGCTCGGTTCATAAAGGTTACGGCCAGTCCACTGAACACAGCAAACTGCATTCAGAAGTTTGTCTGTCATTTATTGAGACAGATACATGAAGAAATATTAATGTATGCATTTATACCTATTTTTTCTTTGGATCCCCCTGCAAGCAGGTTGATATTTTCTCCTGGTAATAATTCTAGTTGTTCAGTGCATTCAGTAAGTTGTCCAGACTCAAAGCTGCTCAAAGATCTGCAATTCAATGTTTATAGTTTTACTTTCACATTTTGTACTTCATTCCAGTTGCTAAATATCTTATACAGCAAAACAGAAAGACTCGAGCCTAACACAAAACCCTACAGAGCGCTTACGATTCATTCTAAGCAAAAATCCCAATTTTCACACAGGTCACTAAAAGGCAATAGTAGTGGACCAAATGCAGAAATTCAGTCCCAAAGTGAAAGGAAACAACGCCTCTCCAGCTATGAAGCTCTTCATATTATCACCACACTGTATATAATACTCTTCTACCACAGCCAGAAAGAAAAAGGTTGACTTTGGAAGAGTTTAGAAACAAAGAAAACCCCAAGACTTTCCACACCTTCGACACACAGAAAAGTAAGTTTTAGGTCAGGGTTTCATGGAACCATGGTTTCACCTCCTCAGTTTACATGAAACCAAAATTCCAGAAATACTGGAATATTGTGCAGGTCAGATTGTACAAATTTCTATTGCTTAACAGCCTGAAGCAGCAAATTCAGCTTTTTTTCCTTCCTTTTTCTTCTTTCTTTTTACATTAGGAAATCATTTAGACATTACAGACATTTACAGAACTACGCAGAAAAAGGCACTGAAAGGTTAACAGACTTGATGGCTCGGAACATAGAAGACTTAAAGGTTCAATATTCTTGTTATTATCTACTGAAGAAGGAATTTTTTTTCTTTTCTAATGCCGATTCTTAAATAAAAGTATTCAGCATGTGAAACTCCCCCTTTCTGCTGACTTATTTTTATCCTCAAAGTCTCTTCTCAGCCTGCTCAGGAGCAGAAGAGTCCAAGTGCTGCACACCCTCAGGAACTCCTTACAGGATGTTTCTGATGATCTAACATCTTGCTTCCAGTAACTATCTGGATGAAAACTAACCAACCAGCCAACGCAACCAGACCTCTGCAACAGCACAGCAAGCACTTGTGGTATTTATCAGAAGGACCACGAGTTTAGTTTACAAAACCATGAGGTGCAGAAAGGAGGGGCTTCCACACCCATGACAAGCACCCACTCTCCTCATGGACTAAGGGCACACCACTGAGCTCCTGCAGGAAGGAAGAGGACCACCCCTTTCTGACAGAAGCAGTCACCTTTTTCAGACCTGCAAGATTTTATTTCAAAGCTTCCTTCTATGCTTTTATTTTTAAGTCAAGAACATTCAGCCAAAAGGATTTTACGATGTTTACCACAACAGTAGAGGGATGGAAAGTAATCAAGTTGTCAAATGAGACGGAAAGGACCCTTAAACCTTGAAGGACTACTTCAAGGTCACAAATTTTTTTTCATTAACTAGGTGAGTATCACTGGTTAGGAAATAAACACACAAACTACAATCCTACACTCCATTTAAAAAAAAAAAATCTAAGCGGCCAAGACCACCTCTTTCATATACTTCTTACAGTAGATTAATGAAATAAAATATTTTTAAGAACCGTATCATTGGCAGGCATTTTATTTTTTACTATTATTTACATTGTGCAAAAGGATGCACCTTCTGCCAGCAGGAACAGAATAAATTTGGTATCTGTCACTTTCAATGGAAAGATGTTTTTCTTGAATACTAGGAAACCTTAGTAGTCAGAATACCACAGTAACTATCTAGAATGATGTTACCACTTCACTCATCTGTACAGCTAGCAACCACTACGGGCAAATTTTCCCCTTCCAAGAACACTACCTTCTTCCTATCGCACCACTCTCAAGGACACCCGGTTTCTCAAATCTATAAACACTTTAATATTTCAGTTCAACGCTGAACTCTAAGGTACTGTTGAATAAATTCATGATATCCTTACTTTATGTAGTTAAAATCTGCTTTCAGATTGATTGAGGTATTACTATTGCTTTTCTTCAGGTCATGGACCATATTTTGCCACTCCTGAACAGCGGACCAGTCAGCAATGGAGATGTAACACTCGCATGCTTTGTTCCCCAAGTAGTTTATAACTTCAGGTGAAGAGTCACTTGGCTTAGTTAGAACAGTTTTTCTAGTTTCCCCTGGGAATGAAAAAAATAGTATATATACACTTATACTTAAGTCTATGCTTATATATTTTTAAATAGAAATTCTATTACTTAAATGTAATTTAGGTGTCTTGTCAAGAAAAACAACTTAAAAAAATCAAATAGTTACACAACATTTACAATATTATTCTTCCACTTACACTTCTTTTTTTAAAATAGAACTTTTTTGAAGGATGTTTTGGAAAAATTTAGTCCATCTCTGAAGAAGCATCAAAACAGGAAACAGAAGAACTAAATTAGGAAGAAACAAGGTCCCGTTTCAAAGATGAAAGGGAATACGGTAACAAACACTCAGGAGCAACTGGTGCATTTATGATACAACTATGTCATAAATACTAAGTCTCAAGTTATGATGACCTGAAATAACTTAGAATTAGTAAATTACAGAATTTTTGTAATTTACTACCCATATCTATCTACCCATAACACTGGTTTCAATGGCATCAAGCTGTTCAGGCTAACTGCAGACAGAAACAGGTTTTCAGACTGAAGAATCAGACGCCGTCATATACCACTGTATCATTGGACGTTCTGATTTGATGTACACACGGTTACCAACTTGTACTTCCCTTAAAAGAAACCCACAGAATACTGACCGTTCAAGGAATGCTTTGGGCTGGCATTATTCACACTGCTTGAGTTGGCCAACTTGAGAACGGTTTTGTCAAAGCCTGTTATGCAGCAATCCACTCCCGTCATGGAGCACAGGTGCTCCTGGTATTCTGCAGTTGCTTTTTCAAACCTTAAATTGTTTAATATTTTAGTCAGTATTTTACAGAACCACTTTTTCAGTAAGCAGATTGTATTTTAAACATTTCTTTACCACAACACTGAAACAGTTCACGTGTCACCTTCAGCAAAAGAAAGGGATTAACACAGAATACAAGTTTACAAGCTGAACTTCCAGGATATAGCATAGCATAAAAGCTTTTCCATTCAGGTTTTAATGCCAACTTCAAGTACAGATTGAAGGAGATAAATGAGTTTTATATTTGATTGTGTCATACTTTTTACCTGAATGAGTAAAGCTGAATGCTGATTAATTACATGTAATTTAATAGAGGATTGTGAAACTAGGTCTAGGGCAACAATTCACCCCTCCAACTTGTAATATCTGAGAAGTTTCTCAGATCTGTCAAAGCTGCATGTTATTGTAAGGAATCTTACAAAAATAGGAAAGAGTTATATCTATAAAACCTCATTTCTTTGGGGATTTTTTACATGGCAGGTAAATAATGGAAGGTGTCCCTTTTTCATTTCATAGAGAAGAAAGGATGCATTCCTTTAAGGAGATGAAAACACCAAAACGAAGGCATACCCTATCTGGAACATTGACCCACTTATTTGTATCTGCAGCCAAAGATTCTACTTCAATAGACGTAGAAGCCACTTTTTCAAAGCTGAACTAAAACTGCAAAGCATATCCCTCGGAGTCCCTCTCTTGGCAAACTGTGGCAGGTAATCAGATCACGGCGTTGGTCAGAAACTTCATTAGAAAATATTTAAATTAATAATATTTTGCAATGGAAAATAATAAACACAGTATGAAAATAGTATCACTGCGTACAAAAAAATAAGGAAAACAGCTTAGGAACACCTTTTACATTCAAATCTTGGTAATTTAGTTAAAACTAAAAGTTAAAATAGCTAAAAAATGCTGGATGCATTAGGTGTCTCAGAGACACAATAACTTTAATTGACATAGAAATTAGATCAGTAGCCTTGACTCACACCACTGTTTAAAAGATTCAGAAGTAGCACTATGCACAAGAAGGAAAAGAAGTCCAAGTTTGTAACATTCAGTTATCTGAGAAAACGTACCGCCCTTCTGCTTGCTGGGCTACAGAACTGATCCAGGCAAGACTCTTCCCAACTACAGCAGAGGACCAGACAGCGATACCCTGAATAGCTTCAGGACAGTGAAGCTCACACAACGCTTCTACCAGCATCATAATTGTCACTTCCAATTCATTTCCCTAAAACCAAAGCAAAAGCTTAATTTAACAAATCTCATCTCAAATAAGAGCTATATACATGGTTAAATGCTTGGAAATGGTAAAGCAGTATTTCATGATGTGCTTCTACAAGTGCTCCGCATACCCATCACACTGCTTTCAGAAAACGGAGGAGCTGAGCGAAGAGTATACGCTGTGAATCCACAGCCTGTATGTCAACAGCTACCCATCGCTGTGTGATGGTCTCCACCTACACGGGAATCCATACAGAAGCAATAACTAACTACCCAATCTCCTTTGCTAAAATATTTAAGCAAATCACCTACCGAAGAAACTACTCAACCTTTTTGAGAAGGCTTCCCCACTCGATGCTCTCCTCCCAGCCCTGCACATATCTGCTCAGTACTGACAGAGGCAGGATACCCCAGCTCTGTCCCCCAGGCTCAGGCCTGCGGGAAGCAGGGACCCTGCGCTGCCAGGAGCTAGGCAGGCATCGCACTAACACCACCGAAGTTTCACAGGGTTTAAGGAGAACCTTCTGCTTAAGAAGAAATAGCTCAATTCAAACTGTGAGCTAACTATAGCATTCGTTTATGTACAGTACGTGACCAGCACCTCCTCGCCCCCAACCTACAGTATCACTTCACCACAGAAGTCTGTCCATACAGAGGTACCAGTTCAAAATGTGACTTTTAATAACACAATCTTTTACAGAGCAGTTGGTCTGATAACTACCGATTGCCTTAGCTTAGTTCTTATAGAATGTCGTGGGAATATTTTTGCAATAGTCTACAGAGTTCGAAGAGCGAGTACCTGAGAGAGACTACTATTAGTCTTCATTTCTGTGAGTAAATCAAAACCATGCCTGACTGTCACAGCAGGCTGGCCAGCCAGCAATCCAACTCTCATGATGGAAAGCCTAATCCGCGTTAGCCAATCTTGGCACGTCTGACGATTAGTGTAAAAGAATGTCCTGATAACCTTTAAAGACAGAAAAGATAAGTTTTACAATACTGTTCTCTGTATGAGTCCCAACAGTTACATCAAGTACTTAACATTTATAACAATCAAAGCCAGGACAGGCTTCTTTTCTCCACTTGAGTTTTCAATTGAGAAATGAAGAAACTCGTAAAATTCTGCATCTTTAATTCTATTAACGCAGACGGACTGAAGTCACACACAGCACGCAACTGGCCAGGCGTACCAGCAAGCTAAAATCTTGAAGTGAACTGACTCCAAATGATATATTACTGTCATGTCAGAGTCTGGCAATTAAACAGCTCATTTCAACAGTGAAGAATGGTTTGCAGTTAGAACTACACAAAAGGGTATGTTGTTTATAAATAATTGTATTCCTCAAAAAGCAATTCAAAGCCTCAAATAATTGTGTTACTGATGCTGGCAATCTACAAGTAAGGGACTGCTACAGATGAGAGGTACTACAGACCTGCTTGATTTGAACCACTATACAAGCTAGTACTCCAGAATAAATCCTGTTTTCACATGTTCTCTAGGAATAAGCCAAAGTCACAGCCAGATGAATTAAGAGTTTCAGACTCTGAGGAGTGTTGTGAAGTTAAGACCTAACAACCCTGTTCGTTCAACAGACTGTCAAGTAACACCAGCACTGTAAGACAACGTACCTTGGGCGGAGAGGTGAGGGCATTGGCACATCCTTCGTAAGCATTGTACATCAATTTTTCCAAGTTCTCCAGGTACTGTAGAAGGAGAACAAGCCTAAGCTGGTTGCTGCTGTGTCCTTCATCATTGTCTGCAGTAGTCCACTGGCTAACATCTTGGTCAGGGTTTAACGTATGGGCTGCAAGACTCCTAATAATACCTACAAATGTTACCAAAAAAAAGGAGAAAGAAGTTTCCAGACAGTATTTTATTTAAATGTGCCAAGGGATAGCAAAAGCTAAAGTAAAATCTCTCAAAAGTTAATAGTAATTATTCAGCTGTTGTTCTGCCATCGCATTTCTTGATGTGTCAAGCACACTAAAACTGTATCACCACTGAAAAATAAAGTCACTGTGCTTCTTGCCCTGGACATGAAGTTCTTGGCTGCACAGTCTTACCAAAAAAATCCCATGACAATATACTTTTTTACATTACCTTCAATTGTTTGAAACGTATCTTGGGCTCTACCCAGAGGAGTTCGTAACTTCGAAAGAACAGTAAACTGAGCTGCTTCCCAAACAGCCCATTGCCAAAGAACAGCATCGGTCTTCAACAGATTCCGAGGGATGGTTGGCTGATCTCTCTTATCTAGTCTCTGACAGCTGTAGAATAATCTTTCTAACCAATTATCCTTCCTGAAAGAAAGCATCACTACGTTAACGCAAGTCCCTGTGGCAACACGTTTATACCACACACATTTCAGCTCCCTACTGCTCTCAAACAAATCTCTCAGGACTATTTGCAAGCAGCTGTGTACACACACAAACACGCAAAAAGGTGTGTATTTGAGGATATTAAGGAATACTTAAAGTGTAAGAAAGATTATTGAAGGTAAAGCAATGTAATTTATAAAGATAACTTCTTCTCGGAAAGGGTGGTCGGGCTTTGGAACAGGTTGCCCAGGGAGGTGGTGGAGTCCCCGTCCCTGGGGGTGTTTAAGGAAAGGTTAGATGTGGTACTTAGGGACATGGTTTAGTGGGTAATAGGTGGGGGGGGGGACGGTTGGACTAGCTGATCCTGGAGGTCTCTTCCAACCTTAATGATTCTATGATTTTAAACTAAATATAGCTTGGAATTGTTTACTATAATTCAACATGCATGCACTTCAGTTTTAAACGAAGTTCTTACCCAGTTCGATGAGAGTTTCCATACAAAATAAAACTAATGACATCAGAGAAATCCTGCGGGTGGAATGTATTACTTGGAGCTTTGCTCATATGACTTCTTATAGCCAAAGAAATTTCTTGTATTTCTGTGTGGGTACGGTTACTGCAGGAAGAAGAGGGGGGGAACAAAAAAACACACCAACCCATGCTCTAATGTACTTGAATAAATCAAAGTGATGCAAAGAAGTTACATACACACACACATATGTGCAATGACTGGAAACAAGATTAGACTTTGGTATTAAGACAGTGCTTTAAGAGTTCAGGTCTTTTGAGACAAACTGCAGGACATAACACTGCTGATGCTCTGCATAACATGGACCTTACAAGTATTCATATTTACCACAAGAAATGCTGCACAGTTTATCAAATTTGTTAACTACTTTGTGTAGTACCTACTGTTCTTAAACCTGTAACAAAGTAGAAGAGATAGCAAGAGACTTCATGATTTTTGATTTTAAATCAAGACAGCATGACAGCATTGAACTGGCGTTATTTTTCAGATAAATGTCATTGAAGAAATGAAACCGTCCTCTGTGTTGAGGTTAACCCGAGCAGCTTACCTCAACACAACATCTAAAGGAATTGACTTCAGAAGTTTTCCAAAAGTTTGTCTTACACGAGCACCGCTATGTACTAGTTGAACACGACACACATCAACACACCTGCATCACCAGAAAGGAAAAAGAGGTGAGAACATCACCATTAACAGCATAATTCAAATAACATACAGAATCCTGTGCAAGTACCTTTGTAAAAGGTCATCTGGGAGGGAGGAAGACAGGGCATGGAGGCTACTACATGCTTGAAGGCAAATGTTCACATCTTCCAGAAGGGCTGAATTAGGGAGTTGAAAGAGGAATAAAAAAAGAAATTATTCTAGCTAGAATTAGATAACTTTCTACATCATTCTGGCTGTGGCAGAACATCTAAAGACACTTTTACAGCACAACTGTTAGCAGGAAAGACAGAATTTAAGCAATACTTTAGATTTAATTGTCTGGCTTTACTCTAACAAGTAAATGCCTAGTAACTAAAAGTCACTTGTGCTACATGTCACTGATGGGCCTTTTCTGACAGCCAACAGATTAATCCTTCTATGGTCTCCACACACTGGCACTGTGTACAATACATTTCACTAGGAAAAATCTAAAGGTAAAAGTTATAACTCCCGGCCTTGGGAACTTACTGCTCTTACTAGTATTATGCTACTAAACACAGTTGTTCCCATATTTCTATTTCCAAGTTATTCTGAAATCCAACACAATACATCACGCTATGGAATGGTTCCACTGCTTTTGATAAAATAAAACGCAATCTTACAAGGAAGACTTGGCACATCACTGACATTTTTGGTGGATCAATTTCACCATCACAAATTATTATTTTAAGAAAATAAGTGTTTGCGTAAGTAATAGGTAGGGAGCCATTTAAGAAAAATTATACACAGAGAGCATAAGGTTTTGCGCAATACAAACCAGAAGCATCCCTCAGAGGAAATGAAATGAGTTACAGCTGTCAGTGGGTATGACAAGGTCACTTATGTACTTCATTACACCACACAAAAGAGAGTTAAGTAAAAATCTGCGATATCTTACTGTTTGCCAAAAGTCCTTTACAAAACTTATGGAAAGATGGGAGGGAAAATAATGGTGCATAGGTTTCTGACTTTTTCATCAGAACAGCCACTTCTAAAGCCCACGTCATAAGCAGTTTCCTTCAAAAAGAAAAGGTATTAGTCACTCTACACCGTTACAGGAAGGTATCTTTTACTGTATCAAACTACTTCAGGAGTATTATACCATAACTTGTATTTATTAAACAAAAGGTTTCATAACATTAAAAACATCCCTAGCTTTCACAGCAGTTTGGTAACACAGCACTGTAACTCTCGTAAAAGGGAACTTTCAATGAGCAAAACCTCTTTTCAGCGAAGTTTGATAGCTCTGCTTTCACTGTATAGATCTTATGAAGGTTTCCATTTTTCTAACTGTCATGCATAAAAATGAGTCGCTACTTTTTCCACAGGTATTACTAGTGCTTAAAAAAAAAACAAAAAAAAGAAAAAAAATCCCAACAAACCCAAAACCAAATACTTGACTGGTTAAAATTACCCCAAGTTTTACAGATGAAAATTATCCTGGTTTCTGAATCAAGGCATTCTACCCCGGGGGGAGGGAGGGAATAAATCTCCTGATTAATAAGAAAGTGTTAGTTACCTGGTATCTTGAGTAAGGTTATCCTTCTTAAGCAGTAGCCCCAAAAGGTTCAGTATGATTGAGAAATGTTTTTTTGTTGCTGTGGTTACAGTACTTATAACTGCTCCATCAAACAGAGAGGGAGAGGAAGAACTGAGGCTACTGGATATGAAATGGTCATGCCTGAAAAGGCAAGGAAAAATACAAAATATAAAACCACCCCAAGATTAGGGACATTTCCTTTAAGTATACAGGAAGAGGGAAAACCAGTAACAAACCCCAAAAAAACCAAACAACCCACCCCACAAAACCCCAGCGGCAGCATATTAATGCACCCCCACAGCACCTACATCACATCAAGCCCCAGGACTTGGATTCCTGGCCTAAGAGAGCAAAAACAGAATTTCATGTCAGTTTACACAGCCCAGTAACCTGGTTTCAACTGTGCCTGGTATCAAACGCTTGGTGAAAAACCACCAAGAAATGTGCAGAGTAACAGTTAGACTAGTGCACTCACTCACTCTGACAACATTTTGTACTAATAAGGTCCACAATGTGTTTAAATCTGTTGTTTACATTTAATTACCTCTCCTAGATCTCACAAGTAAGCAAAATAGTAAATAATCTTCCCTTATTTACTTTCAGTAGAGTTCTCCCTCAGTTATCTCTATTCAAACACAGGACTTCTAATCTGCCTTTGAATAAAATGCAAAATTTTAAGCCAGGATATGCTTTCTTGGCTGAGACAGACACTCCCTGTAATTAGTGAAAGTAAAAACTGATCAGGGAAGTTCAGGCAGAAGCTTAATTGTAACAGTTATTTAAATTCATTCCTCCAACAATATATTCTCTTCAGATCAATCCGTCCTAGTGCTCTTAATGTAGTGATGCATTATGAATCTTCGTACCTGGAACAGTGCGAATATAACGTGTAGAGCACGGCATACTGGACAGCAGGGAAATGAACTGCTATGTCACCGTGAACAATCATCAGATTTTTACTCAGTAGTGCAAACACAGTCGGCGAAAGGGCCCACATCTATAAAACAAGTAGACATCAGTAAAGACACATGATGAACAGGACCTATTTTTAAGTGTAGCTGCCATCCCATTAATTATTGTGGTTTGCTTCTTTCCAAGGCAATTAATTTAACTCTATTAACTTTCTGACCTTCATTGCAACTATCTTCTTCACCCTTTTTAAACAACCTGCTAAAAGCAGTTTGTTTTTATTTTGAAAGACTTGGAACAAGTGTTTTCACATGGCTGATGCACTACCAGAGGACAGACTAAAGCTGCTTTTATCTGTCCTGATTTTCAGAAAGAATTACTACGACAATCTTCGAATCAATCCCTGAATCACCCTGATAAGATGCTCTTCCCTAGAAACTGTTTTCCACTATACGCCAACTCGAGACAGAACCCACCCATTCTGTTCTCCCAAGGTTTTAACGCTGGAAGATTTTCTATAACATTAAGTTAGGAAACAAAGATGATAATTTTCATCATACGTATGTGCACTACTGCTGAAACACATTACGGTATATTTTAAATAAAAAAAGTGGGTTTACATTTATTGCACAATCTGTAGTGTTTTACTCACCCCAATTAACGAGTTTTTAGCATTCCCAATAGTACTTAGAGCACTGATGTCAAATATAACAATAAACTTCGCATTATCCACATTTAATATACGCTTCTTGAAAGAGTCATGCTGGATTTCAGAACAGGCCTCCGGAAGATGTAAACTATACAGAAGACTATTTAGAGCACAGGTCATTTCTCCGAGAATCAACCTGTAAGCAGTCTCCAAAACAGGAATGTTCTTCAGGCTCAGTACAGCTTGGTACACAGCGTGGGCTGCTGCAACAACCTTGAAAATGTAATTCAGTAATATTTGATTAGCACAAAATCGTAAAATGTTAATCAATGTAGAATTTAAAGTTATGCCTCTTTATCAATGAATAGCCTAGTCTGATATACGTACCCTTCTTCAGTTTTCTGTAATTAAGTACTACTTGCTTCCAGAATCTATCACTCACTTTCTGGATCACCCACTAACACACCGAGTACGAGAACCACGTCAGCTAAGGACTGCTCTGTCTGGTTTGATGGCCAATCCGCCAATTCCTTACCAAACCCAAACCTTACCAAACCAAACCAAGAACTGGCTACATCCGCCTCTTCAGAAGTTTCACTGATATACAGAAATATATTTAAGATGAACAAAGTTTTACAGCTTAAAAAATATATTCTAAGAGACACACTAAAGCTGTCGTAATACACCTGTAGAAGTCACCCACTCTTACCTCCTTCTCCTTATGGTAACGAAGAACAAGTAGTTTAGACTCCGGTATAAATAATTTCTCTACAACTGATGATGGCAGTTTTGTATTTATTTGTTCAACAATCTGGGGATAGAAACAAAAAGATAGATACTTTTACCTGAATTCATTTTTTTATTAAAGATAAATTAAAATAGTTTTTCTAGCTTGTATACACTGTATTTAGCAAAAACAGCTTCCCAGCAATGCAAGTATTTTATATTTGCTTTCCCAAATTCACATTCAGAGAATTATTTTCATGCTTTAACAGCACTGAACGGCACCATCCAACAATGGAGCCAGATGGGGAGAAAAAAAAACAACACAAACCACAAACACTCAGACCAAAACTAAATGCCACTTTATCAACAAGCCAAATGCATAAAGCAGCTAACAGCATAATCTTTACAGAAAGGAATACAAGCAGCATTCAATACAAGAAGAGGAATTTAGAGAGGAATTTCTTGCTTGTGATCAGAAAGTTTTAAATATTATCTAACACACACACAAAAAACCAAGTTTCCTTGGAAAACATTATTTCCCAATGGGAAAAGTGCAATAATAAAAGTATGTACAAACCAGTGTCAACAGATTCAGGACTGAAATTATATAATCAGTGCCACAAGTCTGACAGTGTTCCATTTGATCTAATCCATAGGTGATGACCATGTCACAGTGTATGGTCATACTTGGATCCAGGCTGGCAAGTAAAACACCAACACACTCATTGGCAGCTGTAAGTACGGCTTCAGAAAAGAATACTTGGTTTGCTGCAGTCACACATCTCATTACTCTGTACAGAACCTGGAAAATTAAACACACACCTAAATTAAACGCCATTAAAAAGAGACAAGGCTTGCATGCTATTTAATTATATTCACATCCATTTGATATCCTGTCCCATCACCTACTCTGCAGCTTGGTAAATTCTGCCCATGGAATATCCTGACTACTGCACATCATGGCACTACACTTCAGAAGCTACGAAAAAACAAACCTTCGATTGCCTGGTTTCCAACTCAGCTAAAGACCTGCAAAGACCTAGAAAACCTAGATTCATTATTCAGAATTCTGTTCAGTTCCAGCTGATGTCAACAGAACTCCCCTTGTAAAAGACAGGCTGGTTCTGTTTTCTCAAGCTTTTGTCACAGGAATCCTCCGCAGATTAAGACACAAGTTACATAACTGCCTCAGCTTTCATCAGGAAATCCATACGCTGTTTATCTGAGAAGTTTTGTCCCTCACAGAACTCTGCAGGGGAACAAATTCCAGTTGTGCAGCTCATGCAGCAACAACAAGAAAGTGACTGCAGGGTTTGGGGGTTTTTTTAATCTTTTTCTTTTATTTATCTTTCACACCATCTACAGTTCCTGTTACAGAAGTATAGCAGCTAGTTAGCATATTAGAATCACAGAATGGTTTGGGTTGGAAGGCACCACAAGGATCATCTAGTTCCAACCCCCTGCCATGGGCAGGGACACCCTATACTAGACCAGATTGCTCAAAGCCCCATCCAGCCTGGCCTTGAAATTACATAGTATTTATTCTGAGTTTACATCATCCGATACTATACTTTAGAACAAGAGGACTTTACTATCAGATTTGATAAAATGTAATTTCAGCATGGATAAAAAACCCTACGTTTTATAAAATCAAATGCAAAGTTTCAATTCAGTTTTTATAGCATCATAGCAGTCTGAACAACAGGTAACGTTATGGCTACAAAGACAGGTAACAAGCATAAACCTAACTGCACAGAGTTAAAATGCCTAAAAAAGTTTGTTTCTGCTACACATGACTCCTATGTGGACCTATCACAATCTGTACCTTAATATTTAACAGAACTCTTGTAGCATATTTCTTCAAAAAAATACATTTGCTCAAAGCTGAACGTACACATATTCATGTAAAGTTCACAAAACCTAAATATGCCCAACAGTGAATTGCATTGTTATATGGTGATCAATAATGTCAGCAAAACCTTGAATTCTTACATCAGTTACATATGCTTCTGTAATGGGTGGTCCTCTAATTGGGCTGAAGCGTTCCCCGATACTCCTCACCACAGTACTGAAAACCCGAAGAAGTGCAGCCAGTTTAGGTAGTGATACTGAAGGAGGAGGAATATCTTCATCTACCGATTCCCCGGAAGCCACATGGCTGAGGTCCTACAGCAGAGAAGTTTTATCTATCAGTACACATCACTAAGTTATTATACATGCATAAAAGATCAAAATGCAAGACTGAAAATACTTAATCCATCTATTTTCCAGACATATTATAGATGCTGTCCAATTACAGATAAATTTATCTGCTATCTTCAACTTCACATACATACAAAGCTGGGACACAGGCAGACAATGTCCACGAGCAGGTCACAGAGCAGTAATGAGCTGCTGCTCACTAGTTTAGCCACTGAAATAGAGGACTCGGACTATACCTTGTAAATTAAAACAGGCTTATGATGTTTCCGGCCCTGCTCACATTGCTGCACTGTTACAACAGCTGTCTGCACACTTTTACTGCTCTCCCAAACAATTCCCAGCCACAAACTGGAGTCAGGATGTCCGAGTGGCCATTCCTATCACACTGTTTACATGCAGCTACCTTGGGTTTACTAGCAGGCTACTCCATGCCAGCTGGCATCAGTGCCTGTGAGCATTCCCAGAAGCACTGATCTCATTAGTATAGATATAGCCTTGGTTTACCCCACCGCGAGATAAAAACACCCTGGCTGGAACCATCTTCTCCATGATTTAAGTTAACACACGTTATCTCAAAACTCTTCCGTGACTAAGAATATGCACGGTGTCCGGTTCGACAGACGAGCTGATAAGCACCAACTTGCTGCACTGACTAATCACTCGCAGCCGTGTGCCAGCAGCCACGACAGCGCAGTGTCCGTTGGCGGAACACAACCCTAACCCTTCAAACTCTACCATCAGAAGCCTTGCTGTACATAGAATTACACTAAGAAAACTATTCTGCTTTGAGTGAATCAGATTATGCTGGAAGTACAGTTTCAGCTATAGGATCTGTATGTTAGCATATATAATACAGCATAATCTAGTTATAAGCACATATATATGAGCACATATACCTTAAGAAAAAGACAACATCCCCCCAAACCAAAACTCTTCCTGTAGTGACTTCAGATAAACCATGCCCTGCTAACTAAGCAAAGGTTACAAAGTCAAAACAAAGTATGTTAAATTAGCATGATCTCATTTTCTATCGGTTCCTGCTGCACCATTTCCTGCACAATATAACCCGTTTCTTTATTAAAAAAAGGACAGATTTATCATTCATTTCGGGAAGCATCAAGAATCCCTCTGCCCCCAACAGTCACTGCTGAAAAACTCTGGAGTTGGACAATTAGAGAACATACCAAGGAAAGACTGTGAAATGTCTTCACTGCAGTTTTTTAACAAGAAGTTCGGCTAATTGTTTTTATAACAACATGATATTCTCAATGACAAGGGCTGAAAGCCTGGCTCTGATACTACTTAAGTAGTTCACGAGGATTCATGTAGAATTGTCATGGTATGTGCCTTAAGTATACTCTACAGTTAAAGCCTCTCTTTCCCCCAAGAAAACCATATACTTGTATTTTCTACAAGCGTAATACATCCTTAAGTAAATTCACAGCCGTGAATTTATTCAGAAATCCATGTCAGTTAACTCTGGTATATGCCATAAAGTCTTGCTTACCTCAGCATAAGCTTCCATATCTTCCAAAAACTGACCCAAAAGTGTGGTAGAAAAAGTAAGATCAGCCACCCAAAAAGGCTCCAAGCTCTGCAGCCATCCTGTATAAAAATACCAGGGCAATTAAAACAGGGGGAATGAGGAAACAGAGGAAAATTAAATTTTAGTCGCATATTGCTGAGGTGAAAGTTGCTAAAGTAAGAGGTCATCTTCGTGAAAATTTTGACCTAAGTTGGTTTTAAAATAAGTATAAATTGTATTTCTGTCTTTTGTGCCTTTGACAAATTCATTTTAAGGTTCAGTCCTGCCCACAGCAGTTAAACATTAAGGAGAGAATCTGACACAGGAAACATAACAGACTTGGTGGGAACAACTCCAAGACAACTGCTATAGCTATAAGAAGAAGTTTCCCAATCTCCTAAATGCCAAGTACTCTATCTTTACCACAAAGATTTTCCAGAAGTACATACGAGAAAATATATTCTTTCACAGAGAATATATTAAGATTCATAAACTTTTACTAAGTTACACAAAACAAATGCAGACTGAATAAAGCATCCCATTTTTCCAGACACAGCATAAACCAGCAAGTTCGAGTTTACTAAAAACATTCGGAACAAGGTCTCCTGCCAGAAACCCCTTTCGGCGTTATCTCAACTCCCACGTCAGTAGGACCAGACTTGTGTACATCAACCCACACCATCTGCAAGCCAGGGCGGACCCCAGCAGTGACTCTTTGGCCGAGCTTACCCGACACCTGCTGCGTCAGCGAAGGTTTCTGAGTGTGATCTATATGCCACCCAACCAGTATGTCCACTGTGTCCTGAAAAGCAGTTTTGAAAAAAAGGTTAATTACCCAATTTGTTCCACCAACATCTCTATGCAAGAAAGGAAATATAGAGGAGCAAGCCAGCTTACCCTAAAATTGGTGCTGAAAATGTGTGGGTAGCATCGGGACACCAGAAGGATGCACTTGACACATTTGCACAGCAACTCTGGTGTATCCACATTTTCTAGAATGGACTGCAGGCTGGTCATTACAAGCTAAAAAGTAAAGCAAAGCTGCTAGACATTTCACTTCACTTAAACAACATGTGAAAAAGTGATGATGATAGACGCACACAGATTTACATAGTTTTGAGCACTTTTTAGCAAGTTACTTTGACTCAAACAACAGAAACATCTCAATACTCTTTCTGCAGGAAGGAAAAATGTGAAAAGCATCCCGTATCCTGCATGAAAAGAATCATTTCAAGTGGGCATTTGCATGAAATACGGCAGACTCAGGTTCAAGGCTTGAGGACACTTATCTTTAATTCTCTAGCCACAGAACAAATGGTTGTTCTAAGCTCCTGCTTCTCCTGCTGAAGCTTTTTGGCTCTATGAAGTAAATAATAAATGGAAGCATAGCCTTGGACATAGCTGTTCTACACCCAGAACAAGAGACCCTAAAACTCAAACCCCCTCTCAGATCTAACTACAATTTAAGTTCGAAATTGTCAATAGGAGGTAGCACAAAGCAATCAATGGTTGGGTTTTGTGTGCCATTCCCCTCGAGTTCCTTTTTCAGTCTCAACAAGCAGATCCAAGAGGAATCATCAATATATACTAAAAAGGTGCATCAGAATATAAATAATCCTCCAAAGACCTGACATTCCTTTCTAACATAATCAGAATCAAAGAACGCCACTCAGTCAGAAAGTTCCCTCCCAGATGTAATTATATTTACTTATTATGTCAACAGAACATCACTTATTGTTCATTCCAGTTTAAAAGGTTGATTCAAGCATCGCACTGGAAAAATCATTAATAATCTTGTTTTAACTTGTAGTCTTACCTGCATTAAAGATGAAAAGGCTTTCTTTTCTCCTACAGTCTCTAGTGCTTTGTAGGTTGCACACAAATAAAGAAGTTTAACTTCATCTTTTGTGGATGAGCTGAATTTGCTAAAAATCCATTTAAAGATCTTCTCAGCCTCGTAGCTCAGAGAAGCACAAAGAAGGCCAAGACAGCAAGCTCCTTCCTGTCTCAGTTCTTGAAGCAATTTGCTACTGTATTTTGGGGGAGAAAAAATAGAACTGTGGAATCTCCAGACATGAGAGCAGAACAGAAGAAACCATGAACAAATTAAATATTTACTAAAGCAGAAAAATATATGCCTACATGAAGCTGCTTCTCTCCTACTTAACGGCAGCAGTAATGAAGCTAAAATAAAAATTAAAAATCTGAAAAATTTTGTGAAATATTATTTCTATGGAATAAAATCAACTTGAATAGAAGTATGCAATAAACTGGTCGTTCTACTTGCAACACACTACCCAGGGATGAAAATTCTTAACATAGAGCTGACTTTGGGTAACACCACCGAACTAAACCCACGCCATGTAGAGCTCCCTCCACATATGCTCTTAGTCGGATATAAGTGAATTAGATCAGGTTGTGAGAAAACTTAAGTTCAATTTGCAAGTTAGACAGCCACAGCAACACACTGCTACACCCAGATGATTAAACATAGCCGAGAGACTTCATATTACCTACAACATCAAAGCCACACCTGTCCTTCCAATTCTCTCCGCATGCAGTGTGCTCTAGACAGTCTAACTGTACGTTGATGTGCTTAAGCCTTACCTCTCCCGGCCACTTCCACCTTGCTACTGCAACATCACACTCATCCAAAATTAGTGAGTTAATTTCTTTCGAGCTTTCTGCCCTCCAGTCCATTTCTATACTGAAATCCAAACCTCATGCTGTCATCATTTTTCCTCTTTAAAGTCTTCAAACCACTTAGTTTTTCCAGCTTACCTTTCATTGAGTACATCATGAATGGCAGTCAGGATATTATCCAGTTGTTTAACTAGTACCTATAAGATACATAAAAGGTGTAAATATAGTAATGGCACAGTAACTTCTGCAAACTAAGTCCTGTTTACCCCCACATTAAAAACACCACTGCCAATTCTGTTTGCTAATAGAACGCTACTACGCTTTCCATGGCCACTGCAGACCAGTATGAACTATATTAAGCAACACTGCAATATTATCCTACACGCTATATTCCATATTTATTTACAGTAGCCATGAAAATACACTGGCAGCCTGCTATCACAGTCTATTCTAAGTTTAGCTCTTCTGATAACATTACATCACAAGCGTAAGACTCACCATACAGCTCATCGGTAGCACCTACTGAAGACCTAGGCTCCTATACTAACAATCAATTGCATCAGCAGAATATTTAATTGATCAGATAATACAATCTGAAGGATAAAAATTTCTCCTGAGGCAATCAGAGTAAGACAGTACTATTTTGGGAAACAGAGTACTATTATTGATGAACCAGTGCTTCTCAGTAAACATAACCAGAAATACTTGTTTTCTCTCACGTGCACTGAAAAAACCCAGCACATTAGTGAGCCGAGTTGCACAGCAACCCATTAGCTGGAACTGTGTAAGATATTAACACAAAGTTTTCTTGACCAGTTATCTTTGTTCAGGACATTCATCTTTAAGCCAGTGGATTGTCTCTAGTTTTTGTTAAGTTTTGAGCAACATCACTGTTTAGGGGGGGGGGAAAGAGGTCAACATGCTTGGCCCCTCAGAACTCACAGGGCGTTTTAAAAGTGTGCCTGGATCCTGCAGGAGAGGCTACAAAAGGACAGGAGGCACCGCTACAATTTAGAAGTGGGAGCACGATGCCGTTGCATGACAATGCCACTGCCTGGTGACTTTTACTTTACTTTGCTGAACACACTTTCCACCCTGAAAAAATAACTGTTAAACTACACTTAATACCGTCAACAACTGCAGGAGCTACTGACTGCGAGGTTAAACACCATCTGTTATGAAGGTTTGGGCTTGACATGGTGGCTGTCACTTGGCATCTGATCTTGTTCTCATTAGTGAGCTGGGAGAAGTTTAAAGAAAAGTTTCTCAGTGACAAACAACATTCTGACTATTAACAAAGTTTGTCACCAGTGAGTTAGATATTAGAATGACAACTCCAATGTGTTCGAGATACCAATAAACCCAAATAAAAGGCAGTTATAAAAAACCCCACAAACCTGGAGGAAAAAAGCATTGAGAATAATGGATGTAATTAATAAAACCAGCCACAGAATAACTGTGGAAAGCATGTACTCCCTAAACCCTTGTATTAACGAGGATTTTGTTTCAGAGGAAAGCTCAAGTATTAGCTAGGCTTGCACATGGTCTGCTTACACCTAGGTGCACAGAACAGGAAAGTCTCAATGTTTAAGTGTCATGTCTTTTAGAAAAGAGCACAATTAACACTGGTTAATTAATATACAACGAATAAGCCAACTTCTTATAAATCTGGAGTCAGAAAACCACCATTGGAGTATCACAGCACCGCCTGTGAGTGAGTGGCAGGGTGTGAAAACATCACTTCTGCTTTTTCAATACCTGGAGAACTGGTAAGCTCTCCAGAACAGTAGGGGAGATGTGTCAGACAAAATACTCTTAATAATTCACTTCAAAATAAGTAATACTAAAAACGTATACCCACAGTGGGATACTCCCCTCCTCAAATCCTTAAGGAACACTTGAGTATGAGAGGGTTCAACCACCCATTAAAAACCCCAAAGGTGCAATGAAAACAAAGACCTATTTTGTTCTCTTCCCATAGAAGAGAATCCACGTACAAAGGTGTTTAGCCAGAAAGCCGAGTAACTCTATGATGAGCTATTTTAAGACTGCATAAATATCTGCATCTTGTTAAAATACAGAAACAGTTCTTGAACAACACCATGTTTTACTTCCTTTTTCCTGTATTTCCCTTGCTGGAGGATCCAGAGGACATTGCAAAGACCAGCCAAAACACCCACGTGCATGCCGTATTTATTGCTATGGCTCATGCAATCTGCTTTAAGGCAATACTTCATAAGCAATCAAGCAATAAAAAAATTCCTGAATGCCAGAAGAGGACAGGCAGTCCAGGAACACACTTCCCTTTGTTGTGGAAGGAAAGTCCTTGTGTACAGATATTCCTCACAGACATATCCCAATACTCAGATTTTTAAAAAGACAGTTTTATAAAACAAGAAATATCCCATTACAATGGAAAAGTAGAAATTACTAACCAGTTTGTTTTCTGGTTGCTGAATGAATTCTTTCAATTGCTTTACAGTAGCCAGTCTTCGGTCTCTGTCGTCTTCCCGAGTAATCCTCCGAAGAAGATTTGACAGTCGAGACTCGTCAGAATAAGACAACGATCGCTCTGAAAAAGAAAAGGCAATTTTTTCTTTTCTCTACAGCATTTCATCACTCTGTAGTCTGAAATGTCTATCTGTGGACTCACTAAGTCACAACAGTAATTTGAGGAAAAAAGTAAGAAAAAACCAACAAAATCCTGATTTGTTTTAAAGGTAATACAAGGAAAACTAAATGTAAAAACTAATTTAGCTACCAAAATACTTCATTTCATTCAGCGGACAGCCCAGTAGGCCAGACCTGGGTAGAACTCCTCCAGAACTAAGCAGAACTGTTTTACTTCTACACAAAAACCTGGATTTAGTTCCATTGCACATAATAGAACTAAAAAAGGCATATGGTAAGGTTAAATCAGACTTCTGATTGAAAATAAGTCAACAAATAATATTTAAAGAAAACCTCGTGGGAAAAACAAGCTGCTGCTTGAAGAACCAGATTTAAGTTCAAGCAACTACCAAGAAACAAGGTGTTCTCTATCATTTTGGCACAGGAAAGATTCTGAGTAGTCCTCTGATAGTGGGCAGGGTTCTGCTTTGAAAAGGAAATAGATCAACGACTCCTCTGCTGAGGAACACAAGCATACAGGTGCAGAGGCTATTGATTTTAGTGGGTCCTAACGGAGAATTAGCATCTTCCTAAAAAACCATTTCATTTAAGTTGACCAATAGCACCGTCGATACCAGTGGAGGTCACAACTGTGTTTCCCTGATTTAAGTACCAGTTACAATTCATACATGCAAAGAATTAATTTCCCTCGTTTGCAAAAAGGAAACAAAGTTTCTTTCGAAAAATTTAACATCAGATGTTTCACAGTGATTAAAATTTGAGGATTCATGGAACATGATGAGGTTTTCTGAGTCGCCATGACTCTTACAAGAGCACCCAAGACAACTACAGACAGCTTTTTTCCTCTATGTTACAAATCCCTCACCTGATGGGAGCAGCAATAAAGGCAGCCTGATTACGACGGTAAAACACTGACAGATGATGTCTGCCAGCGCAGGAACTGCTACCCTGAGAACCCAGCCTGGGAACCTGGAGCAGCCTTAAGGGCAGCTGGGTACCCAAGAACCTGAGGACAGCCAGAGATACCCTTGACAAGTGCAAAACCAAGACATTGAAACAGCTAACTTATTTTTTGGAAAGGTGAAAAACATCCTGGGAAAGCAGGAATCAGCAACAGCTATCGGTGGCTCCAGCTGGAAAAACAGACCAGGAAAGGAAACATTGGTCTGAGAAAGCTGAAAACAGCATCATCTCTTGGATGTTTCAGGTGAAAAGCAGAGCTACCGGTGGCTCCAGGTGGTTGCATCCTACACCCCCTTATATCAGCAAGAATATAAAAATAACTCGCTTTCTACCCAAAACGGAGCTTCTCTCCAGGATGTGCCCCTGCAAAGACTGCCTTACACGAGATCTCCTGGTCCCTCGCTGGGGACGCCTGACCAGCTCCAGGCTCCACGATGCAGGTATCTTTGAAGTGAGACTTTGTCATCAATTGGTCCCGCTCCTGGGAGAACTTTGGCGAGTACTGAACCAGTAACACTTCCAGTAATACATATAGGTGTGCGGACAAGTAATTAATCATAAGTACATACTTGCTTTACTAGTGGTAATTCGTAGCAACTTGTAATAAAGAAATTCAAGAAACAAAAACCTTTCTACGCTCGTGTATTACAGAACCCTGTGAACCCACCCACATGCCAGTAACTCTCACAGGTCATGACATCATCTACAGTAGAGCATGTCTTCTGTATTGTAGTCATGAAGAACATTCTCAACTTTATTTTCATGTCTATTTTTTTACTTTTAAGAAAGTATGAATAAAATAGGCTTGGATAATCTGTTTCTTGCCAGGCAGCAGTTTATGCAATTAATTTTGAAGGTACCTGACATTGTGAAGGATTAGGCAGGCTTAGCAAACATTAAAATAGCAGTAAGTCTGAAGGATCACATCTATGTTTTGTTCCTAGCTAGCACGACTACATAAGATGTCTTGAGATGTTATCTGACAGGCGGGAAGAGAATTTTTAAGATGTCACTGATTTTACAGAATACTAAGGCATACGTATCCATTTAGAAAGAATTAAAATTATTTTCCCTTGCTTTATCTGGAAACCTCAGTCTTCCGTGGTGGACAAAAAAAACACTCGTCTGGTGAGAAGCATACAAGGAATCATGACCAGCCAAGACACCTTCTGAAGTAGTATCTGAGGTCTTTCTGAGCGATGGTGCCAGACCAAGATCTCCAACCCCTGGTAGATGATCACTTGCTCAGATCTGAAGATCTCCTGGTATTTCTGCCCAGACTTGAGCTAGCAGGAAGACTGCAGCCTGCCCAGGGGTGTACTACATCTACCATTTTCTTTAAAACCTGGGCAGTAGTAGAAGGTCACCAGACCAAGGAAAAAAATATTTTTTTTGAAAGTTCAAATGTAATAGTTTGGAAACAAAACAAACATATGCAAACAAGAATGAAAGTTCTGTCACAGCTTGGTTACAACAGAAATTAACACACTCTGTGGTACACAAAATAAGAAGCGCAACTGCTATTCATGAATAATTTGATGTGAAAACTCTTCTGCTAGGGAAGTACTGTGTTCTACATTACTGAATGTATCTTGAAAGCTTAAGCTGAACCAAACCCGCACACACTTCTTTCACTGTTAGACTGTCTACATATGAAGCCTCTCAAAACAGCAATTTCAATCTGTCCTTGAATAATTCATTGCATTGGCCGCCTCATAATACAGTCCTTTCCAAGATAACAGATGTGCCTCAAGAGAAGGAAAAAAAAGTCTGTCCTACAATATTCCTACAGCTGTACTCTACCAACCCTAACCTGGACCAGGAACACACAGTACCCATCACTTCTTCTGTCACTCCCAAGTTACATTGATCTCTGCCACTCGATACTGCTCTTAGCAGCAAGCCAGGAGGCAGTGGTTGGGAAAACACTGAAAACTGTTTCTACTGAATAACTTTTTACAAATATATTCTACGTCTTTGCAAGGTCCCTAAAAAAGTCACCCCTGCTGTCCCTAAAAATGTTGATGGACTCTTCAGCGTTAGATGAAAAGTCAACAGTAAGTGTAAGCCTTGAATTGATGAAATCCACAACCCGCAACTTTTTAGTGCTGTCTTCTCTGCATTTATCTTTTGGTTCGTAATCTTGTTCTGGAAAACTCTAATTTATTTTGAAATATGGTTGTGCTGTTCTACACACACAAAAAAATCCTAAACCCAGAACTGTATAAATAAAACTACCACCACCAACGTCTACTGGTATGAGACACACATTTAACTGCTGCTAGAACAAGACTCACTGTTAAGTCTCTACTAAAAGCAGCCCTGTTTTTATTCAGTTAATATCTGATGAACATTAGCATTACTCCCTAAGAGAGGAGCCATTAGCTGTTTGTTGAGCCATAAACATAACCTAAAAATAAAAAAAAAAGAATAAACCAACCAAGAGCATGACTGAAACTCTACAAGTCAGAGCACTAGTTAACAGACACCAGCATGACTTCCACTTTGTGAAAAATCAGCAAGGTCTCAGCCACGTGCTCACTCACTCACAGAAGACAACTACTTTAAAAATGGCTTAATGCACATACTAACAAACAAGAAGATCAGAAAATTTGAAAAATAAGATCCTGTTGCAACATAATCCCACTGTATTTTGAAGACAATATGAAAAAAATCAAGATGACTGGCTGAACTTACAGCAATCACAAAGACAGCCCAGCTAAAAAGAAGAAACTCTTGAGATCTGACATCCAGAGGAAAGAACACATACAGAAGCACACAAGCCACAGGCAGCGACTTCAGCCATCCAAAATTGTAGTTCCTAACATTTTAAGGATTAAAGAGGTGCTCAGCACCCTAGGAGAACAGTCTGTATTTTTTGCCAGTATTAACTAATAGTAAGTTTGTGCACAAGCCCACTACCAGAAGTACTACATACACTGAGCTCTCTATTAGACAGTTCCCTATTTCCTCTATACAGAGGTAATTTAAAACACTAAAAGAACTGAGTAATTTTTATAGGAAGATACTAGAATGGAATTATAAAGTCTGAGCTTAATCCATTCCAAAGATCAGGCTTTTGCAAGTCATGTCACCACTCGCACCTTAGGTCTTCCGCCCGCAAAGCACACTGAACGCTCTTCTTTCACATTTTGTCTCCTCTGACGTGTAAATCCCTGAGGAGAAACACCCTGGCCTCGTATGTTTAATAGGCCTGACATAAAGCAGTCACAGTTTGTCAGCGGCTCAACTACCATTTATACTAAGTGATGCAATAAATGACAGTGCTTAGTCAAAGTTTCTATTTTCATTCAAAAGTCCTTGGAGTAACTTCCCTTTTAAAAAAAAACAACCCTATGATTTAAAGCCAAATAGTGGGAAAAGTGAAACTTCCTTTCTCGAAAAACACAGGCCTAGCATTCTTGCACCCTCTTGCAACTCCAGATTTCCTCCCGCTGCACCTCCCGAGACCTCGCCCACATTCTTACGATGCCCCCAGTTCCTCCCTGGCCTCTAACCCTCAGCTGAGCCAGAGGGAGCACGAGTTGTGGCTGGTCCAGGAGCACACAGCTACTGACTAACCAGCCGGTGTGACGGGATGACTAGCTGACCCGCAGGCCAGTGAGAACAGGTAACGGTTGAGCTCACCATTGCAGGTTTTCCCACACTAGGGATTTGTTAATTAACAGCTGTTTTACTCAGACATCAATTTTCAACAAATCTAAGAGCAAATTCTCCTTCTTGGAACCCTTGATCACTTTGCCAAGTTTGGCTAACCTGAACAAGGGTTCCGAAGCTATTTAAAGGAAACCGAAGGACCAACAGCATGAGCCATATAGTCGAGAGATCTCCCAGCCTGTGGAGGAAGTCTCAACGCAGGGACCAGTAAATACAGGATGACAGTTTCCATCAACACCATCTGATCACACACTACAAAAAGTAAAATCCGTATAGATCAGCTAATCGTAGTGAACTTCCTTTCATGTTCTGAACACAAGGGAGGCTGCGGAAAGCAATCCTCTCTTCCTGGAAATCTGCGGTATCCTTACCCTGTGATTTCCTCATGTCTTTTGTGGCTAAAGCACGATTCCCATGCGGAACACTGGTAAAATCAGGATTGGTCACATTGTTAACTCTCAGCTCTTGCCCCAACGACTTCCGACCATAAGTATTTTCCCCAGATCCTCCATTGACACTGTAGCCACCTGTGGAAAAACCAACATGAGATTAGAACAGGCTATCAGACCATGTACTCAGTAAGGCAGTATGTTATGAGTTACTCAATTCATATGGAAATGAGCAGCCCCATCCTCTACCACCTTCTTCAACTTCTCTTTTCACTTTCACATGCAAAAAAGTGTTTTGTCGTGCCCTGTAACTTCCCAGGTCACATATTCAGAATCTAACCAGTTGTTTTGAAGCACAGGAAAAAAACCTCTATTGCAATCGTGTTTAACATCAATTTTGTTGCATTTGGGGTTTCTTATTATTACCTTTGACCCTGTATTTTGCAAGGCCCTTCCTGCCAAACTGCTAGGACACATGGCTAGATATATTTACTTACTTGCTCCTTGATTATGCACATACAATTTCTACTCTATTTTTGTTATAAATCCACCACACAGGCTCAGTAAAATGGCCAAAAAAAAGGAGAAAGCTTTTAAAAAGCCACAGACTATTTATACATATAGATTGAACAACTCTCCCTAAACAGTGAATATTTTCACATACTAATACTGACATTATTTTAAATTAAGCCCAATCCTACATTCTCCTACTTGAGATACACACGGTACATCTTTGGTAACAATATGAAACAGAAATAGAAGTGTAGTTTTGAGTAATTTGATTATTTTTACTCCTAGATCCACAAGAATTTACATACTCAGTGCTGAAACTAAAGATTTTTCCAGCCTGCCACACCGCTTTGAGGGGCAGGTTCTTCCTCTGCCGGACCGTGGAGAAGTGAAACCATCCCCTGAGCCTGCCCAGCACTCCACACAGTGTATCAGAGCTTGACTTTCAAGGCAGCTGGGCAGGCAGCTTTCTAAGGCACCTTCCCTGCCAGAGACAGGGAAGAATCAACTAATAAAATTAAATCCAGAAGAACAAAAGATACACAAGACTTCTTTCAGAAAAGGTATTTCCACAACTCCACCTGCATCAGTGTATGAAAGAAAGCCTGGGGAAAGGGAGAGGTGGCTCTCTGTAACAAGAGGCAGCCTACCGAGCCTACAGGATGGATAAAAAAATAAGTTCAAGGTGAACCTGGACCTTTGTGGATGTGAAGAATGTCACCTTGAAGGCAAAGCTTTTGATAAAAGGCAGCTGTGAACTACCAGTAGAAGTTGGCGTATTTCTATACGCATGGGACTACCCTGCCATTACAGAAAATCCTGTGCAAAGTCTCAGTTGTAATTAGTTAATTACAATTACAGTAAACATAATTTGTGTGTTTTGATTTACAACATTAAACTCAATTTTTAAACATAAACTAGCATATATGCCACCTTACTGTTATTTTGTAGTAACAAACCAACACTGTCACATGAAGGAAATTACTTCTAAGAGCAATAATTACATTTATGACTAAACAGAAGCGTATCACTAAAATTCAAAGCAAGAATTCTGTTTAACTGAAGATGGCAGATAATCATGCATTCAGACCACAAATATCAACTACCAAGAAGAGACATACTACCATATACCACCAGAGTTCTTCAAGTTATTTCATACTTCCCCTCCAGCACGCAAAATGAATGTCCCAGTTTTTTTGGTTGTCTGCAAAGGCATGTAGTCGTTGCTACAGCATTATCTGACATCATCTTAAATGAATTAAGCCCAAACCTATGTTCTTCCACTTGACAGACAGATGGTATAATTTTGTAACAATATGAAACATTGTCATTTACAGTAATTAAAAAACAGCAGGGAAATCAGCTTCTTCAGCAATAAGGCTGTAAATATTACACTATGACTCTCTTCAGTTATCTCCTGGTGTGCGTGTGTGAAAGATGAGGGGGGTGGAAGCAGTTCTTAAAATGAAAATTCCACACTGGTAAACTCCAACGGATTAATTGAAAAATCTTAGTAAACAAACTACCCTGCATCTGTAAGCTTACAAGTTTTTCCACAAATAAAAATGAACTCGAGATAATTGGGATTTGGTTTTATAGTATCCTCCTCATCTCTTTTCAAGCCACTCCTGACTGTAGCATAGTTACGGTGCTGAGCTAGCAGGGACACGTCCTGTAAGACACTGCACTCGAGGCAGAGATGGGTGCATTTTCCCTTTCAAATGGCACTTTCTCAGCAACTGCAACTACCTTACTGAATTCGTCCAAAAGTTACTATTTCATCACACTGCCAGTATGGTCTTTAAATACTAGCACACTTCAAAGTATAACAACCTATAATGTCAGTCTGTGTGAAACACTGACTGATAGTCGCTTTCCAAGCAGTTTCTCTATAAAAGTTAACCAAATCTTACGGTCCTCAAGGTATGCAGAAAAACAAATACCTGTTTCATGCTCCTGCCTCCCACTAACAGTGCCTACTACTTGTAAAAAAATCAATTTGCATCAGCACACCCAGCTGTAACTTCCCCTAAGATGTAGCAATTCTTCAGACAGTTACAGGGCAGAGAAGCAGGGGGAGTGCGAATGCGTTTTAGGTTCCTGAGCAAAAACTCCCACACTAATATTCCTGTGAGATTTTTTTTTTTTTTAGTCTGGCCTACCTGAAGATTTATAGAGTCATATTGTGGCTCTGCAAGTATAAAAATCCTCCTATTTGATTACTGTATTTGGCAATTAAAAAAAAAAAAATTAAAATAACCAGAACATTTCATAAAGATGAAAAAGATAGAATTCTGAGGTTTTGGCTATTTTCTAAAGAATGTATTTCCATTCTAAAAAAAAAAAAAAAAACACAACAAAAACCACGGCAAAACAACAGTAAAAAAATTGTATGAACCACACATCACATGATTTATATCAAGTCAGACAGAGGCACATAAAAGTAGAAATTCCCATTAATAACCAAATACAGATTTGATTCCCAAAGAAAGATTCCAGTTTGCTGCAGTAAAGCTGCAATAGGTAATATATCAGATTAGTAGCCCATTTAATCAGGCAGCCCATTTTCAATACCAGAAGCACCAGACAGTATTCAGGGAGAAATTACAACTTACAGGTGAGACACATCCAGAATACTATTCTTTAGGAAAAAGTGCTTATTCTGGTAATGCATTAAGTCATCTCTTACATTCTTCCCCTAATACAACCGCATACTTTTCTCACTATTCATATCAACCACAACATTTCTTTGATTCCTGATAAATCTCTCAACACTGTGATACTGTGGCAAAGAGTTCTATCAGTTTGCTGCCTTTAAAAAAAAAAAAGCGAATTCTCCACCATTTCAAGTTTACTGCCTTCCTCTGAATGTCTCCTCACAATTTACACATGAAAGAGCAATCTGTATACCTTTTTCTTCATTCTGTATGTCAGTGTGGACTCTGATATCATCGTGTCTTTGTCGAGACACCACAGCTGAATTTGAGGGTTGTAATCCATAGGAGGCAGAACTGCCCCGATCTCTGGATGAAGAGTATTTTAAATTGTCCTGGTCAGCTGATGCACTGTCAGTTCTATAAAGAGAAAGATATTTTTTTTTATGTAGGGGTATAACAGGAGTGGGATTCACATTCACTTATAAATGCAATATGTTTAAATGACAATCCCAAATATATTTACCTATGTCAAAAAAAGTTGTACATCTAACCTGCTGCTTAAAAACTGACCTCAAATTCACACTGGGATTAGAGTTAACTAATGACAGCAACATGCAAAGGAAATGCATTCTAGTGCGCCAGTGCCTTTTCTCAGGACGTTCTCAAGTCTCTTCTCGATGGACACCTATATAAGGAAAAATTACCTCCTGGAAGTGAGAAATCAACTACAACTAGTTATAAGTCTACACCACAACTAGGCGATACAGCGTCTACCATTTGTGAAAGTCATTACTGACCCACGCACGAACATCTACAGCATATGCCACGGGCCTGACTGAGCAGCGTCAAACCACGTCTTAGACAGAGGTGTTACTCGATGTAACTGATAACCAATACATGGATCACATAGGAAGTTTTTGCAAAACAAGCAAACACCCTTTAGTGTGGAAAAATCTGGAATGTAAATTAAGAGCTGTTATCATTCAGAGTAAATGTTTGCAGATAAAAAGAGAGTTAAAAAAATCTGCATTAAGTTCAAACCACTCTCACAGCCAAAACCCAATCTATAGTCCAGAACAAGCTTGTAAGAAAAAAGGTGAAAATTATGAAACCAACTGTTCTCACTGGACATGGCCTAGTGGGGGGTGTCCCTGCCCGTGGTGGGGGGTGGAACTAGATGATCTTTGAGGTCCCTTTCAACCCAAAACATTTTATGATCCTATGACATACTAAGTGATATCATTTATATATATTTACAGCAACGTTAATACACTAAACTTGTGCACATTTGACTTCAGAACCTAAATCCAACCAATCACTTGGAATGCATTCTTACAAGCAATGATCTAGGTTTTACACTAAAACCAGTAAAACAGTATCCATCCAAAACAAACATCAGCAGAATGTTGTTCAACTCAAGTCTATTTGGAATCACCCTATTCAAGTTACTTACAGAGGACTTTTCTGAAGCAAACCCTAAAGATCTACTATTTTTATTTTAAGCTTTGGACAGTTCATTTGATTATTTAACAAAAAAGCAAGACAGATCATTCCTTTTCATGCCTGTAAGTTAACTACAATTTGTATCAGGACAACCACCACATGTTCTTGGGAAAAAAATCTTTCATTTTTTTATTTTTCAAGAGAACATTGTGATTAGAACCAGTAGACGAATTTAGGGAAAAGGAGATAAATACATCTCAAAGCCAAAAGGGAAAAACACAGCTAAAATTTGTGAAAAGCAGTTGTTACTTAAGCTGGTCAGAAGGCTTGTGATTTTCAAATACACTTTGTCCTCAGTACAACTGGAAGAGCAATACCACGAGGGTTGATGATTGCAACAACGAGTGGAATCAAAGACAACTCCCCCCCATATTTTAATCTCTTGAGAACGTTAAGAGCAAATATACTATCAGTTTGGAATAGGGTTCAAAAGAAGGAAATTGTGTAGTCAACGCAGCATCACACCTACTGCTTCGTCAAACACTTGCCTAGACTAGCGTATAAAATAGGCTATGCTACCAAGCGGCAAAGCCTTAGTAGAAGTCTTTGCTCATGACAGTCTACTAGGACTGTAGGAATATGTATACAGTTGGATCTTCATCATTCACTTAGTTACGTTGAAGAATAGCAATGAAGTTCTGTGCTCCACCTTCACATGATACGAACTTTAATTGTGCCTACACTGTGTGCAAGTTTGCCAGCCAGCTACACGAGCTCCCAGACTTTCTCCCTGCCCTAAAACCTCAGGAGACTTCCAGCTCACTTTGTGAGGAACATCAGAATTTATTAGAGGATGCAAATTGTTTTAGCCTTTGAGTAAAACAGACTGACAAATTTTTGACTGGTAAATTTAAGTACTGATGGGTTCTTAATGGCATACCTCCCCACAGAGCATTGCTTTTTTTAAGGCGATGTGCTGTAGACTATCATCTCCAATTACTTAAGTCTGAAGGCAAGCTGATTAATCGTACATTTTTTAAGATTGTTCTGCATATCCCAATCAACTGAAGGCCTACACGTGTTCTCAGCTAACTCCCTTCCTGCAGCACAGCCTTTGAACGTTCTGTAAAATTTTTCACTGTAGTACAACACATAAACCTATTGTTTCCCCAGGAGGAACTACACGCTCACTTCGTTCTGTCTGTGAGAAGAGCTTTGTGCAAGCTAATGTCCACACTTTACCACCCAACTAAAAGGTGGGCATGATTTTATTAAAAATACGTAATTCTCCTCCTGTGTATCAATTTAAGAGACAGTTCCCACTGAAAACATTGCTCCCATTACAATAAATATGTAGATATCCAGCAGTTTCTGCCCTTTTTTTATGAGCCAGAGACCAAACAGCTTTGTAGAAAGATCCTGTTTCCAGAGAACGAGGTTCTGTGACCCAGCTGCCTGCTATGGTCCCTGTTGCTTTGAAGGGGGATTCTGAACTGACAGCAGCACACAGCAGCAGAGCTATCATCTCACGGGCCTGAGCACATCCAGCTGTCCAGTGACACACACCATTTCTCAGGAGGGAAGCAAATCTAAGAAACGCACCGTAGGGCCCTGCATCAGCACTCTGGGAGTTTGCGGCGTGGGGTCATCAAGTCCTGGGGACACAACCCCAGTACCTGTCACCTGCACTCCCTTACCGAGGAGCTCAGACATCTGGATGACACAGGACACCAGTGTGCAAACTCACAGCGAAGCACAGTCTGCGTGCACTGGAAGAGACGTGTAATTTTCAAACATCATTTTTCATGACAGTAACGTATTTGTGATTTTGAAAGAGAACCGCTTCTAACTCCAAGAGCAGCCACTCTGTGAACAGGTGCTTGCCAAAGACTTGCAAAACTTTTTCCGCCCCCCTCCAGCCCTTTAAGGCACACCGCAGCCATGCCACCAGGCCACGGGAAGAACTGTACCCCCAGCCACCTCAACTCACACCCGCACTTCAGGAGGGCACTTGTCCACTTCAACTGCACTGTGCCAAGGTGCAGTACGTTACCTGACAGACCTAACAGCGTCATCTTTCAAAACAAGTCTATGTATCAACACATTCAGCAGTTACATACATTGGCATTGTCACAGACCTGAACAAACACTGTATACTAATAAAATCACAACGTACACTGTTTGAAACAGATAAGCAGAAGAACAAATACAAAGGTGATGTTCGACAAACCTGGAACGGGAAACGGTAAGGATGAATGTGACTGTGATTACCTTGTACTGCAGCTTTGCCACTTTACGAGACACTACTGTTTTATTTCCACCTGAAAAGCTCACTGATGGAGACTGAGCAAGGCACTTCAGGTGCTCACGTGACGGTTCTCATCTGAGCCTGGTTCTGGGTGGAAGGCTGCCCCGCTACCAGCAGTGCCCGTTTCCTGCACACACTGTTCTAGCAAAATCATTTCTACGGAAGAGATCGCATTCAGTTTTCTGCAGGGTGATTTTTAAGGTGCCCTTATCCATCAAAAAAAGAAAATAGTTCACCCATCTAAATAAGCAGAAATGGCCAGTAGTTCTCCCTAAAAACATCCCCTACTTAGTTTTTTTTTCCCCCAGGGACACACAAAAGGGAAGTTAGGCTTTTCCAGAAAAAAAGCGCGTATCTCATTCCATCAAAACTATCGGCGTGATTTCACTGGACAATTTGTATGACTGAAGAAAGTATGGCTGAGAACAACTGGCTTTAAAAAAAAAAGTCTTTATCTATAAAAAAAGAAAAATAGGTCAATCTAAAATATGGTTTTCTAGTTCTATGGAAGCCTTAAGGATTTTTGTCCAAGAAACTTGTAACAAACAATCTGGTGTATACTATTCATTATCTGTAGCTCTTTCAGAACAACCCTGCCATATGGATATTATTTTGAGAGAAAAATCACTTAATTATTCTATTTGATTTTATTTCCAAGTACAGGATCTACACGCAGGATTTATTCTGAGACAACTCTACTGTATGAGTGTATTATTCTTCAAGTCAGTTAATTTTACTTGCTTTATTTGCCAAGTTTATTTGCTATAATGCAGACGAAATCTTCATTACTTCAAATCTTTGTCAATAAAACATTTAAAGCTTGGAGTCACTGTATCCACTCCAATTAACAGCTTCCCACCAAGCTTCGGATCTCTCTTCCATGTTGCAGAGCAATGACAGACACCTTTTGCCATGGCTCTTTTATCATCACTTGCTCCAGCTTGCCAAGCCCGAGTGTGGCTGAGCCCAGCCCAAAGCCTACTTTTGGTTTTACTCGTGTGTAGAGAGAGCATGACGAGAGCGTAAGTGGCTGTGTTTTGTGCTACGGAACTAACTCTCTCTTTTCCTACTACAGTTCTGCCATCTCCGCTGCTGGACAACTACCTGCAGTCACAGTAGCTTTTCAATCACCTCTTGATTCTCCATCAGCAGCTCACCAATTTCCTTCTGTCCTGCGATGGGCATTAGGAGGGAATATCCAGGAAATGTATCACATACACACATCCCGTTCTTATTTTTCCATAGGCACCTTCCGATAGCCATTTTTGGATACGGATATTATGCTAGCTAAATCACTGGTCCAACCTGGTATGGCTATTCTTGTATGGAAGACTATCTGCTCTCCAAGTTCCTTTTCCTTCCCACTGACACACTTTCGTCTTCTTTCATCTTCCTCACGTCTCATTCTCCCCTGTCTTCACATTAAAAACAAAGGCTTTCACATTACAAACTTAGGCTCCCCCATTCTACCAAAAAACAAGAAAGCTCTTTGATCTCATACCTTCCCAAGCTTATCAGCATATTCACCACACTCAGATGTGAAAAGAGATCAAGAATTACTTGTTGCCACTTCAGAACTGAACCCATTCCTGTTCAGGATCTCCCACACGCAGTCCACCGCATCTCTTCCCAAGGTTCCTGTTGACCTCTTTACAATGGCACCTCACAACTGGTACTGCATCACATTCTCTAAGCTGCCTTCAACATCACAGGCTATTTTTCTCTCTCTTCTCCATGTACATATCTATCTCACTCTCTGCACTCTCCTCTGTCTCCCTATCCCTGAAGGGATGGAGAAGCCTTACCAACTTTCATCCTACATGACTACACCCATTTCAGTGACATCCTCAAACATCTCTACGTTGCCAACTTTCATGTCTCAGTTACAGACCTGTCCACACTAAGACTTCAGCCTATTTCTAACACGCATTTTCTGTGTACCCTGTCGTACATGCAAACGTAGAAGAAAGAGTCTCTGCCTCAACTTTCCTCATGCACAGCACCCACTACTATCACACTGCTAGTCACTCAGCATCTTAATCCAGCATTATGAACAATGTCCAAAACTAGCACTTGCCCTTCTTAAGGGACAGGCCTCAAAAAGCACTGCTCTAACCATCACTTTCTTAGCCCATTTGCTCTGATGAGTTGCTGTGCTCCCTGCCAATACCTCCCATCCTGTCTTTAATTAAGCACAGGGTACTTGTGCTCAATTATTAAGCACTAGCCAATACTGCTCTCCTGTTATAAGCTATCTGGAAGAACAGTCATATTTTTATTGTCTCTCTCATTGTGTCTCGACTCATGGGGACCTAGGTGGTAACTTGGCTTGGCAAGCACAGTGCTAACAGAAGTTAGTAATTTATAACTCTGACTTACATTGCGTGAGAAGGACACACTTCGTTTTCAAGAACAAATTTCAGTACTGAACCTAGTAAGACACTTCTGGAACTTTTCTCAGATGTGAAAGATTTTCTTTTCCACTTTTCTGTATGTTCCCTGTGAACCTACATTTGTGACAGGAGAGACAGAGAGGTCCTGTTAATTAAAATCTTGTCTTCCTTTTCCCACTTTTGCCTAAGAATAAGAAAGCACACCCTGTACTTGCTACCCTGCTCTCACCCTCCTGCCTAGTACCACCATAGGCACATGAAACTTGCTTTGCCACCCAGAGCACTTCCTATCAAAGGCAAGCATTGCTTGGTTCAGTATATAATTAGCCGTTAGGACTCTTCCAAATTAACACTGCTCACACACAAGACCTGTGCACTGACATGACTATTTTCTCCCCCAGAAGTCGTATCAGGGAAAACACAGTGAGATAAGTCAAACAAAAAGGAAAGAATGAAGAAGTAAAGGTCTGGAAAACTATAAAGATTACAAGAAGGGGGAACAAGATTTTATCAGGCCTTCCCAAAAACCCCTCACTGTTCTCCATCACATACATCCAACATTTATCTAAAAAGTTTTGTGTTGCTATTAATTCAGTCTGGTACACCTCAGTGCACACACTAATGTGCCCATATATATCAGGACAGCTTCTTCCTCTGTAACACACAGCTCTATCAATACGCACACTGCAGCAAAGCCAGTCCACGTGCATCTGACAGATGTGGCTGCATTCATGCAGAAACAAAAAGAAATAAATATCAAATTCTAATTAAAAACTACTCTCCCTTAGAGAAGGATGTGAGCTCCAACTTCCAGTTTCACATTGTTTTCACCCTAAGTCACAATGTTGATTAACATTACTAAAAAGTGAGAGGAATCTGGACGCAGTAATGAGCATCAACCTCATCATTTTACACACACATAAGCGTGCATTTGAAAACACAGTCCACCTGACAATACGCCCATGCATTAGTAGCTCCTTTTCTCTCCTTTAGGAACCTGAAGCAACTACAGTTACTGCCATTTTCATTACTTTGGCCACATGCATTCCCTCTTCCAGTCCCTGCAAGTAAGCGTTTACCAGCAACACTACCTAAGCTAAACAAAAGTCAACAGAAAAGAAAGAGGAAGAAAAGAATACGTGGGTATACTTTGTGTTGCAGGGTTTGTCCAAGAGCATGTCCAATGCAATCACTGAAAAAGAAACACTCATTGCCAGTTTTATATGACAGATCTCCTTTCAACCATTCACGTGAATCGTTTTAAGTTAGTTAACACCAAAACAAAGACCAATTTTATCTCTACTTTGTTCTTTAAGCTCTTACTGTAGACTCACAGGTTCCATACCACCAAAGCTGTATTTTTGAGATTTATGAAACTTGAGCATAACACACAAAGAAAAATGTGCTCTGTGTTTGGGACTGCATGAAAATTTCGGATTCCTGAGCTCTCTCACCAGATGGAAAAAATATTTAAAGGAAAGGATAAAGTTAAATTCTTACAAATTACAGTATCAGTGAAGAGATATTGCCTGTTTCTAAGCAGGAGCTCTAACAGACTGCGTGATGGAAGCAGAACTAGGCCCTACCCATGCTAGAAAGCTCCCCTAGCCTGCCACGCTTCCTGTGGTGTGGCAGATTTTTGTTTCTGTGTGGCTTTGGGGATAATTATTTTAGCAGCCCCATTTACAGCACCTGTGCTTGAGAGCTAAGGAGGCACCAGACCACAGCATGGGGAACACACCAGCCAGACACACAGGGAGCAAACAGTCTTTCTTAAACTAGCCTTCTCACCAGGCAAAGCAGTTCCACAGCTGTGCTCTTACCTTCACTCCTAACACAACCAAACCTATTGCAGACAATGCTACACTGGGAAAAGTCAGCTTCCCGGGCCCCGTAAGACATACTTTAGGCTAAGAGATAGAACTTGTGACAAATTAATATATCCAACCAGAAAGCACTTATAGAAGCCGTGCACTGCAAAGACACAAGATGCACATCAACTTTTTTCCAGGTGGGAAGAGTTAGGGCTGAGAATTCCAGACTACAGACCAGAAATCTGAAGCAAGCTTAAGGAGTAAGAGAGAAACCAGACATCTTAATTCCTCCCCCCAAAATCTAGATGCTATAAGAAGACATCACCAACAAGGTTTGCAAGTGTTCAAGCAAGGAAAAAATAGTAAGTTAGTTGATCAAGAAGTTAATAGAGAAGGAATTATAACTTAAAATAACCATGCCACACACACCATTAAGAACTGAATAGCCTCGAGCGTTAGCCCCGGAGGCTACACTGCTGGCTGTTGGAGCAAAAGGAAAACCTCCTTCATAGTAAACCCACAGTCACATCTGCGTTTCGTAATATCTACTTTCACATCCACCCAGTTTTCCTAGTCCAAATCGCATGCGACTGGGACTGTCATCTGTAAATACATTCCCAAGCACATGACACACTATTCTTTGCTGGAAAGTTTAAAAGTAGGATCCCACGCTATGTTAAACTTCCAAAAACACTAAAAAAGCCTCAAATCTTTCACAGTAAAAAAAAAAAAAAGGAAATTAAGAAACACCAAATTTATTTACAAGTTCTACATAACAATTTTGACTCTTAAAATTGAGCAAAGCTGACCAGCACAGCAAATACATCGGCATCAGACATGCTGGAAGTAATCACGACCTGCAATGCACTCTCTACGCTTGACTAAAGAAGTCAGCAGACTTTGAATTTCACTTACGAAGAAGTAAAGCGCCAGGCAGAAATATACCTTAAAACCTAACCCGCTGCATAAGCTCCCACCCCAGCCTACTTACAGCTCAACTGCTTTCCCTGGATAAAAACCAATAATAATAATAATCCTGTAGTATTTTATTAACCCTCAAAAGCCCACGAATAGTCCTGCAGCCTCTGCTCTTCCCCCGACGAACAGCTGAAAACGAGCCTGAAGGGACAGAGGCCTCACGCCCACCCCGGTGCCGGCCCCGCACGGCTCCGGCCCCCCCGCCCAGCATCCCCGGGGCCAGGCGCGGGCCGGGGCC
>VWZZ01003418.1:1180342-1205443 GCA_013399095.1 Psophia crepitans | reverse complement strand
GGTCTGCCCCGCGAGTACGAGGGGGGGAGCGGGCGGCCATCGCGGCCGCCGCGCCCCGGGGCGTGAGAGGAGCGGGGGATCCCATCTTGCCGCGTCCTGAGGGGAACCCGAGGCCCCGGGCCGTCAGGGTCGGTGACAGCCGACAGGCTCCCGGCGCTCGGCTGTGAGGGCAGCCGGGGGCCTCTGGGCATGGGGGAGCCCAGCCTGAGCAGCGTGAAGGGAGCTGGGCGATCCCCGGCCCTGAGGGGGTCCTGGCGGCCCTGCACCCCGAGGGGTTCCCGGGGACACGAGGAGAGGTGGGGGCAGCCGGTCCGCCAGCGCTGAGGGGAGCCCGAGGGTCCCAGGCCCTGGGTGCGAGGGGAGCCTGGGGCCCCTGAGCCCCGGGAGGAGCTGAGGGTCCCAGGCCCTGGGTGCGAGGGGAGCCTGGGGCCCCTGAGCCCCGGGAGGAGCCGGGGTCCCAGGCCCTGGGTGCGAGGGGAGCCTGGGGCCCCTGAGCCCCGGGAGGAGCCGGGGCTCCCAGGCCCTGAGCAGCACTGGAGGACCCCTGCCCTGCTCCCATTGCCCTGTGCTGAGGGGATGCCGACATCCTCCCCGTTCCCTCTGCAGGGCTCGGTGCTGTCCCAGGCCTTGCAGGGCTCTCTGCAGGGAGCTGCGGCCTGCAGAATAGATCAGACCCTCATCCCCAGGGTTCTCCCCATTAGGACATGTCACCTGTATGGGACTGCTGGGGAGAAGTCTGATGTTTGGCAGTGGTCGGCAAAAAGCTGACTAGTCCCACACTAAACACTAAACCCCTAAGGTTTCTCCTCCTTCCTCAGAGCTCCTAAAATGCATTTCAAGAGCAGACTAGCAAAAGAGTGCCTTTCTAAGCCCAGATGGCTTTTCGTTGTAAAGCAGTGGCCACGTCTGGTGGCCGTTGTGGGGAAAGCCTAGCTGCCCAGGAGGGCAGGCGGGTCCGAGAGGAGGGGAAGAGTCCCCTTGATGTGGTAGATACCCTGAGTACGTTTCCTAAAGAAGATGTGCAGGCTGTCTCAGACAGTTTTTTATTTCTCCTGCAAGACCTGGAAACTTAGATTAGCTGATGTGATAAACCCAATGCCTGGCTGCAGAGTGTTTCCTTAGTTACGAAAACTCGAGTAATTTAGTCAGATATTCAGCAAACAGACCTGGGTAGATCAAACTCTATCCTAAGATTGAGACCATTGAAAGACCTGATGAGACACTTAAAATTTCCCCATGCCTAATACACCGCGGTTCTGTTGGTGACTTAGCCAAGACAGATGGCATACTGCCGCTCCCCTGGGTTCTGCTGGGCAGCCATCGTCCTCCTGCACGGTCCTGGTGGCCTACAGTCCATAAGCAACACACGCAGGATGTACAGGTTGCAAAATCAATTTTAGGACAAAAAAAAAAAAGATAAAAATTGTGTCACAAGGCTTCATCGCAACGTGATTTGATGCGATACGACCCGGTGCCCATGCGACTGCGTTTCAGCTGGCATGTATCCTCAGTGAATCAGTTTTGCATAAACAATCAATTCCATGAGCTATGATAGATCCTTTTTTCCTTTCTTTATAATTGAGATGGACATCCAGAATTACACTCTCCATGGCAAAATTAGTTTTTTATAAGTATAGCAACAACACCTGCTGAAATTTGCTCACCCTTTCCAACAAAGTGTAGCAGACCCTCTGCCCCTGGTGATGCAGCAAGTGGTGACTTTTCTTTTTATTTCATGACTGAGTAGGATCCTGGTGGTAACGACATGAATCACTTCAGGGGCAAGGTAATACTGGGAACGTATTTTTAACTACCTTTCAGATTAATTTAGCAGGGGGAGGTGAGACTGAAAGCTGACACACTATGATCAACAACGGCCTGCGCATAGCGAGAGTGTAAGATCCACCGATTTTGTGTTTGTTACAGTAAGTTTTGTGTCAGAAATCCTGTATTCTGGTGGTGAATTTGCTGCAGTCTGTGTGGTCTAATGCAGATCCCTCTTCTGAGCACGGTTGTCTCCGCTTGTAAAATGGATCGGCAATGTTTAGCTTTCTAAACCACTGTTATGCACAGCCTTAAACCTGTAATGTGTTATATACTTGCCAAATAAAAAGGCATACTTGATCTGTTTCTACAAGGATGGTTATGTTGTGACATCCAAATGGGATTACAGATGATAGTTACAGTGCTCATCACGGCTTGAGATAGAGCAATCATTATTCGTACAGCGCTTTCGCCATTGCAGGTTTCAGTCAGCCGCTTTGCAAGGATGGGTAAGGCCGTTCAGACACAACTCGACGAACGAAGAAGCCCAGGGAAGCTGAGGCCGGAGTTTTCAAAACTGTCTTCTAATTTTCTGTCCCCAAGTTTTGGCAGTTTTGTATACTTGGAGGTCGGCACTGACGTCAGTTGGAGCTGTAGATTCTTGAGTCTTGTTAATAAATAGATAAATAAGGTGTCTAAATCTGGGGCCCCTCAAAATAGAAATACATGGACTTAAAAGCCCTGTCTTAAATCTCCAAGTGAGTCAGTGACACTCGCAGAGATGTGTCCACCTTGCTCCCAGACGTATGCTCTTCCCACTCCATCAAACTGTCCGCTTCCATCCTCATGCAGAACTCTGGGGTGACAGACACTGTGAACCACACCTCTTTATATTAAGCTTTATAATTCGTATCAACAATTTCTCTATTTAATACATAAAAGAAAGCTGTATTAATCCAAGTGTTATTTTTAGTTGCAATCAAGTGCAGATTGTATATATTTCATGTGCTGAAATAGGGCAGGGAGCACCATATTGCATCTTTTACCCCTTGCAAGTTTATTTCCTTACTAAGCAGAATGTCTAGAAAAAGCAGCATGTGCAGAAGATTCCAAGTCACATTTGGCCCTGGGCTCCCTCTGGTCCGTAGCAAAGCTACAGATTGAGAGAAAAAACAATCACCAACCACGGGAGGGAAAGAGATGCTATTTCCTCCTCTGGAAATAGGACAGGAGCCAAGGAGCAAAACACTGTTTAACTAGAGCAGACAAGTACCAGGCGCCAAGATCCTGTAGCCTGTATATTGCAGATGGATGCCTCTTAAAAATTATAAAGGATTCCTAGAATAGTCATTCCCCAAACCTGCCAATTCTACTGCTTTGATGGCAGAATCCCGCTTTTATCAGTAACCTCCCAGCTTTCCAGCGGAATGGCCCCATGCGCTGTTTTCTGGACCTCGCAGACTCAAAGCACGCGTGATGCACGGCCGCTCTGCGCGGGCGTAGAGAGCCCGCGGTGCCCGCAACATATTGTACGTGTGGCGCAGGCACAGCCCGCCAGCGCGGGCACAGCAGGTCCCTCAGGCCTCCCGCTGCTTTCTTCATTACACGTGTCGGCAGGTATAGCGGTGGATGGAGATTCCGCTGCCAAGCAGAGGTACTGTCTGTCGTGAGCAAGTGGTGCAGCCCGCATCGGGGCCTTCCTCGGTTCACCCCAAACTGGCATTTTCCCTTATTCTATGGGGTGTGTCAGTACAGAAGTCCGACGTACAAACGGCCCTAATTAAAAGCAAGGCGTATTGAACCATTCTAAAGTTTTGCGTTGAAAATCTTTTTAATGCAAACCCAGTCAATCTTACATTTTAGAAATCCGTAATAAGTGCTAACAACGATCATCTTTCACCTTCTTTTCTTTACAGAAAACACTAAGGAAAACACTACTTTGCTTTTCCAGAGTATTTATAAAACCACGTTACATTTAAGTGGGATAGCACATGGAACCATCTGCTCCATTTCCTCAAGGTCTTTTAGAGGATAACTCCTACCGAACAGCATTCCTCTCCATCACTGCAACAAATACAATACGTTAACTTTGTTAGAACTCGCATTTCTGCTCTTCTGAACGTACACAGGGCTATTATCTCCTAGGTAAGGTAGCGTTATGTACGTCTGTGTACAGTATATGACTAAATACTTGAGTTCCTGTCACAGATGTTCGGTATAGATTTATTACGTCATGGACTGCAGAAGTCCTTGGTAGTGTGTATAAGCTGTTTCTTCACTTTCTGATTATTAACAATATACCTTTCTGTTCATTAACTATATGCTTCCTTAAATGCCCTAGACATCATTTACATAGTACCAGCAACAGCCACATGAAATACATGATCTGAGCACTGCCATTGAAGCAATCGGTTCCTGAGCAAGCGAGTTACTGCGACCTGATAAATCTGAAGCCTAAACCAGCTGTAGGTCTGGCAGTATTTGGGTCTTGAAATGTCCAGGAAAAACGGTAGAATAGTAAGGGGTTTTTGCCTTAGAGGAAAGTCATAGTCTGCATGCAGTGTGCTACCTCATTAAACTGACAGCATCATAGCAACTCGGTTACAGAAATTTCTCAGCATCTCTGAAAATCAACCCCCTTGTGGGCTGACTGGTAGGCAGCGCTGGCCGAGAATCAAGTATGCTTTTACTCATGCCGAATAAAATGTGTGCCACAAGGAGCGGTTCCCTCTCTGCCGTTCAACGAGACAGCGCCGTACCCGAGGTCCTGCCCAAGATGCTCTGATATCTGCAAGCCAAACAGCGTGGCTGCAGATTAGTTCGTGTTGCTGCAAGAGTCGGCTGTTTTGACTGGCAGCTGTTGGGAGATTTGTGCTGCTTGCATTATTTCTGGAGAGCTGGGGCAGCAGCTTAATGAGGAACCCTGCATCCTGCAAGAGTGAAACGCTGAATCAGGACTCAGGAGTAATTGCATATTATGAAATGCTGCTCAGTGCTGGAACGGAGCTGGCGTTCACTGTACTGCACTGCAGAGAAAGACAAAGTTGGAGCAAGAAGCAGTTCTCTTACCATGGATGCCGATAGCACAAGACTATTACAGTGAAGTCCTTTCGGAAAATTAATAGTGTCCTCGATGCTTCACCTTTCCGGTGAACCTGAGAATTTCCATCTGTTAAAATAACTGCGCACTCACATAAATTTTCATGCTCTACAGACCCAAGTTTATGTCATGTTTGTTGGAGGGGTAATTTGAAAGAGGCTGCCAGGAAAGTATCAAGCCCTTAAGGCATAATCAGCCCAGGGAAATTTGTTTGGCTGGTGTACTGAATCCAACTTGTTAATTTAGCTCAGTTTGGTGCTTATTGCTGATAGTGGAGTGCTATGAAAATGAAAAGAAAAATCGGTCTAAGAGGTGCAGTACAATTAGAAGTGAAACATACAGTAAACTCCCTCAAGGTATTTATCCCTTAATTTTCTCTAATTTTAATGGCTTTTTCTAGGCTTATTTTCCTTTCTGTTCTTTGTGTGTTCCAGGACTCTACATTACCAAGTCCTTATCTCTCTGTCTCTCCTGGCAGCCTCCAGAAAAGACTTTGATGATATCACTAGAGACGTCACTTGGGTCATACTTCAAGTGACAGCTCAATAACCAGCCCTTAGGAGAAAAACACACCCAACAGTATCAGAGCATGAAAGGGAGGAGCTGCGGTGCCAGAGCCGGGGAGAATGAAGAGCAGGTCCTTATCCACCAGAGTCCACTGGTCTGATCCATGGGACTGGTTTATCTGTGAAGTACAACCAGATTACCTGTCAATTCTGCACACATTTCTCCAGTCCCACTCGGGTTGTCTCACAGTCCTTCCAAAGGGTGTTTTTGTGGAAACTCACAAGTTGAGGTATCTGACCACAGAGCTAGCAATGGGACCAGAAGTTAGTAACAGAGGACCCAAATCCCACCTGCTCCCCCAGGGACCACGTAACCTTTGCTCCCAGGAGAAACCACCAAAAAAGACAGTCTTTCACGCCCCTGGATGTTTGCTTGGTAACCTGCTACCAGGCTGGAGAAACACTAAAACACTCATGGTCAGGAAAGGAATGGAGTTGGACTCCTTTGCCTATGATGCGTGGGTGAAGCTGAGGTAAACTCGGACCTTGCTCTGCTCGGGCTCAAGCGCCGCTCTCCTGCTTGGCACTGCGGAGCACGGGCATCCCTGTGGCCGCTGTCACCTGGCACTATCGAGAGCAAACCCGGGAGGGTTCAAAGTCTCCACAGGGGAAATTGAGGCCCCAGGCACTATTTCACTGACACCTCACCTGCGTAGCTGTTACTGCATGTTATTTTTGTGACGGAGCCTTGTCCGTGTCTAATAATGGAACAATGCAATTCAGGCTGAACCAAATGGGAATAAACTGTCTTCTACTGCCAGACACGTTCACTGCAAAGACTTGCTATTAACTTGAGCCTGTGAAAAGCTCAGTGTGGGAGAGCTGTCTAGCGTTATGAAAAAGAGAATCTGATTTCCCAAACAGCATACACGCATTGCAACCACCACCTCATCTTCCTGTAGTGCCCTATCTAAATCACAACACTTTCCGGCTTCTCTAGACTGCCTGAGGAGCCACAGCTTCCTTCAGAACGCAGCTTTGACTCATCCCCAGGCCAGGACAAAAACACAGTGTGTGTTCTTGTGCATGGAAAGCAGGCATTATTCCTAGTCTGCCTGAATTCTGACTTTTTCCCAATTTGCAAGTTTTGCTTTTGCAGCCTTCATAAAGTTCTCTTAATTCAGTTGTTGTGTGTTTACAGAGAAAACTCCAAGGATTTATCAGAAATAAACAGAAGAAACAGCAGATCCCATTATGCAGTACTGACACGTTCTTTGAACTTTTTTTTTTTGGTGATTTACACATAACCGATCCCCCTCAGTCCACAGCATTTGTGATTTCTCCTGTAAAAGCATATTATTGTATAAACCCCTGTATATTATAAAGCTTTCTAGGCAGAAATTACTTTTCTTATGTTTAACACAGGAAGACCTTGATCTAGCTGGGATCTTGGAGCTCAACGTAACATTAGGTCTAATAGTTCTGCTATAGAGGAGTCCAAGAGCCTGAAGTCGGTGGGAGCCCCATCATCTGAGGCAGAATGAGCCCTTAAACGGAGCGCATCTCTCTCCCCTTTTTCTAGATCGTAGTTCACGGTCCGCTTCTCACGGTTCCTTGGGGCACAGCCCTCCTTCTTGGGCCACAGCTCGTGCAGCCGCTGCACACCGCAGCGTTACAGCCCCTTAACCCAAAGGCCTTTTAGCAAACAAGAGCAGCCTGTCATTCAGCTCAGAAGGAATTGATAAGTGATGTAAATTTACTGTCATCTTTCACATAAGTTCCTTCAAATTCTTATTTGCGATATTAATTAGATTGTTTTCAGCCTATGGTTCGTAATTACTTAATTCTCTCAGTTCCTTAAACTCATCGTTCCTTGGTCTTGCAGATGCAGCCATCACTGAGAATGAATAAAATTAACCTTGAAATAATCAGTAATACACAAGGATAGTGCTTCATTGTGGTGCTTTTTCTTGTTATTTCTGTTCACGGAATGTGAACGCCGGCAGTGCCTTGCTCTCTCAGCCCATCCATTCAGACGTTTTTGTAAAGCGCTGACACCAGAAGCTGCCCTGCATTTACTGCGTGGCTGGTGCGCCCATTAAACACCTACTCTCCGGGTAAATGGAGAGCTCCAAGCGTGCAGACCCAGTCCGCCGACCCCGTAGTGACGTGTTCGCAGGCCCATAAATCCCGGCTGTACGCGTTCACCCACACCGAGCTGAAGAGCAAGCTATGCACTGGAACGTGGAGAAGAAAACCTGCGATGAGGCAGAGAAGTGATGCTGGGAAACGCCACGGTGCGAACCGGCGCTGCACAGGTAGTTGCTGTTTGGCACCCCTCCGAAGGGCGCTTGTGTGGCCGGTGTATGCGTACGCACACGTACATTTCTGTAGGCACTAAGCTGGACCAGCGTAACCGATTTCCTCTTAAATCTGGAATCCAAGTAGAAAAAAGAACAGCTAAGTTTGAATGAAATAGATCCTTTACATTCTGAACTTCGTACGATTAAAAATGAGCCTGAAGCACATTGCAAAGCAACCCACCACTTGTAAGACACGCTGAAAGCAACGGTTCTGGGCAGGCCTGAATGCCTTTCCCTCCTCTTTGCAGCCTCCGCTGCTGCGGGCGTCGGCTGCGGCGTGCCGGGCGCGTTAGGGTATGGCTCCTGTACCGGCACAGCTCGGTGCTGCGCTGAACCCCCCTGCTACAGTCCTGGCTATGCGAGCACAGCCCAGGGCACGTCGGGGAGACGCACATCAGCGTCTTAAAGCAGCTTCACGTTTTTTAAATCAGTGAATAGAGAGTGACTTGCATTAGCAGCAGGGTATATGCGGTTCCTTTGGGTTCCCCAAGCCCTGCTTCATCACAAATCCCATGCCTTAGTAAAATATGTAAATGTGATGAACATTTTGCAAAACACCTGTATTGATTAATTACTCATTTCATGTATATATGTACATTCTTTTAGCAGGGTTCAGCTGTTCCTAGTACCTGCTGAACATTTACGGCTCTGTGTTGCACTGGGGTGGTGATTTGCAGACTCTGGCTACTTGCAGATTCCTGCGTACAGGTGGGCTCTGATTTACCCAGGGAGGCTACTGGAGTTGCTGGCCCCATCCCCGAGCCCTCCCATGGCCTCCTGGCCCCAGCAGCCGACTGACAGTGTATCTGTTCCTGAGTTACTGCGGAGCATAGGCCGACGCACTAACGCACACTGGAACTGAGGATTACGCTAACACGTCAGCCTATTGAGAGAGGCGGGGAGCAGGGCAGGGAGCAGGGAACTGCAGCCCCCGCCGCCCTCGGCATGAGCCACAGAGCTCACGAGAGGGGCTGTAACTCCCACCCTGCACATGGAATTCTGTTACTTTAATAGACTGGCCCTATTTATTTCTAATTTTCACCCGCTTATTTGCATCCCCTTTGAAAGGGGCTTCCCACAGCACTGCATCCCCGTTGGACCGGGTTGCAAGGACCATCCTCCCTCCTGTCTCAGCAGGAAGACACTCTGGAGTGCTCAAGCCCACTGCTGGCGGCCCCTCGGGCCACCCGTGACCGCTCTCCTGCACTCCAGCTGTTGCAAACTCCCAACGATAACTTCTCTTATGTCTTGATTTTCTCGGTAAAGCCTACACATCTGCACTGGCCAGCGTGGTTTGAGCACACAGCGCGGTTCCTCCAGCCTGTTGGTGCCACTTCTGCCGCTGGGCTGTTGCTGCTCCTATGCAACTGCCCCAGTGCTCACGTCGAAGTGCCGCTGCTTGACAGACACAACCCCAGGTCCTGCCCCGGGCAGTGCGCAGCCGTCACCTGCAGTGTTGCAACACTGATGGTTGTGGGAGCTGGTCAAAGCTGCAGACCCACCCTCTCACCATGTACCTCTCCATGCCGCTACCCCTCCTGCGTGGTCCGTCTCTCCTGCCCTGCAGTGGTGGCCAACAGAGAGGTTCTGTTTCCCTTCCTTCTGCACTGTTACAGTTAGGTTTTTCCTTAGTTTCATCTGTTTTGCTTCATGTGATATCCATGAAAGACCACCATACCTGCATTCCCTGCCCCCACCCTTGAGTTTGTGAGCTTATTCTGCTCTTGCGCAGCAAGTCAGTCCCTCTTGCTATTTGGACCCTTCTCACTTAATAGCCTTTCCTGTAAGTATGTCTCCCCAAAACAAATGATTAGGAAATCCTTAAGGTCTCCAGAGCTACAGTTCCCCTACACCAGGCAAGCACCTACTCCTTGCTCTGAAACGGTCTCTTTACTAGAGATAGCAAATGGCATGAGAGAGCAGAACGCAAACTGAAGACCTGGAGAACAAGAGGGTTTTGGACTTGGAAAGCCATGCCAAGAAGCCTTCGGCTACCTCCCACACGCAGAGCTTGCCTGGGCTTCAAGAGTGTCCCCAGTGAAGCCACCTTTTTGTAGCCCTGCTTTCAGAGCTGCACTGTGTCGGTCCAGAAGGTCACAGCACAGCCAGTCCCTGGCACAGCCAGTCCCGACAGTGCAGGTGAGAGCCCGAAAACGAAACGGCACTCCTTGTTCTGAGCAGTGAGTTATGAAATACGCATTCCTTGTGGGGCACGGGAGCTGCTGCATGAGTTTCTGATAGTCTCCATAGCAATGGGAAAGCATACTAAGAAGAGAAACCACAGAGATGATGTATGCCAGAGATATGTCTCCTTGACAACACCGAGGCATGGGACCGAGAGCTGCCTGGAGAAGCCAAAGCTGGATCCTCACGTCCTCCTCTTCTGAAGTGACTCAGGACGTCAGAGGGGGCGACACTAAATAAAAGCAACGAGCACCGAGATGGGAATAAACGGCACCACTGACAGCAGGAATGAACCTACTGCTGATTAATGTGAATTGGAAATGTACGTCTGGGTCTATCGGGTCCTTTGCCTACCTATAGGAATTATGTGTAAGTTTTATTTATTCACAGGCTGCAAAGTCAAGTATTCAAAAACTATCAGGCTTCCTGTAGGCCATGCAGCTGTCCCCAGTCCTCCCGTTTCTTTGCCCTACAAGATACTCCCTAATACCATGATGAAGGCAGATTACCCGATAGGACCCCCGCCCGGTTCAGCACACTGGGCAGACGACGCTTACTGAATTGGCGAGTCAATATTTTGTCTTTCCCGTGTTGTTCGATAGCTCGCCTCAGGCCTTCTTCATTTCATGCTGCACAAACGTATTCACAAACGCAGAATAAATCCGCTCATGACAATTTCTGCAGCAGTTATTACAGCAGCAAGGTTAAAGGCTACCAAACTGCAATAAAGCTAAAAATACTAGCAAAAAACCCACCCAAACTGCAACTGCAAGACAGCAGGAAGAAGCAAGCCAAAACTGTTCCAGAGCTGCGCCGCTCGCCTGCGGCGCTCCGGCAGCCAGCTAATCCAGCTGTTACTTTTGCTCTCATTTCTCTTTCTGTTTACCCAGATTTTGGTGAGCCTTCCCAGCCCGAGAGCACCCGAAGGCCACCCTTCCCCCTGCCGCGCTGAGCCCTCAGCCCCTCCAGGGGCAGATCGAGTCAGCTGTGTGCTCTGAAAAGGAACTACGTTACTCGGGGGGTCTAAAAGATATAATTAATAAGCACTACCAAAACAAACAGGGCATCATTCGACTCGGTGCTGGGTTCTCCCGGTGAACTTTGGCTCGGAGGGCGGATACTGCTGTGCGGACTGGGGATTGTAATTGGAAAACAAAGTGTAGGGCCCAGGTTTATTCTTCAGTCAGGTGCTGAGTGTTAAGCAAAGTCCATACCGTGGTTTATCCTGTCAATGAAGATAAATAAAGCAGGGTATTTTCAGGCATGCAGAGTACCGCAAAGCGGGAAGTTCTGTCACTTTTGTAATAGGTGGAATCATAGCTGAGCTATTTGAGATTTTATTGAAATTAAATCCTATTGTTTCCCCTGTCTTGCTTGTAATTAAAGGAAGTAACTGCTCTTTTATTGCTTAGGTGATTTAAAATTAATTCCATTATCATTCAGTTATTAGCTGAAGGATGCAAGTCTCCCAGGACAGTCGACCAGCTCCTGCCGTGTTTCTCCTCCTCCTTCCTCCCAGCTGACTCTGCCCTGCCTTGGAGTTTTCAGTATTTCCTGGGAACCAGGAGGAACCTACGAATCTTTCTGGGGCAGTGTCAGCAAAGATGGCTTTGACCATTTGCTACCAGCAGTCAGCTTAAAAATAAAAAAAATTAAAAAAAAAAGGAAGAAAAACGGAAACTGTGGTCAGAACCTGGAGCCCAGCAGGCTGTAGTCTGGGAGTGATGGGTTCCCAAGACTGGAGGCACTACTGGCCTTCAGGGCAGCCACTGCTCAATCCTGGCCAGTCGTTCTGGACCACAGCTTGCCCCTGTAAGAGGGAAAGGGCCATCGAGGCACGAGGATGAACGTACTGAGAGCTGGGGCTCATCCTGCAGACGTAATCGCTGGTTCAGTGTAAAGTACAATCGCATTGGCTGTGGGCTGATCCAACACATCCTCCTCTAGTAGTCAGTTATTATTCCCTTTTATCTTTCTGAGCATATTTTTCATTTTCCACAAAAAAGAAAAAATTACCCCAAAGCGACACATACAGCCCCTGCTCCCCAAGGAAGTTTTTCTTCCAGAGACCCTGATGTCATCAGTGGCTTGGACCTGGCTACTCCGGACACTGTGTGCAGACACTCGTGTGCCAAATGGAAAAGAACAATGGCAAAATATGTCACGGGCTGCCAACGAGAGACTGCACCGCGCGAGGCGCCTGCCTGCAAAGGCAATTAAATAGGCAGCCCTTGAAGAGAGCTTCAAAACGCGGTCAGCAGGAGAGCACAAACCCAGCAAATGGGCAAGTCCCAGAAAAGACAACACATCTAAAAAGTAAGGGAGAGTGCCTTCATGCCTTCTATCCACGTGTGCAGAGCTGACAGTCTTCATGAGCTCTGGGACAGATCTTGTTCACGTTGTGTGAGTAATACCATTTCTCTCGTGGTGAGAAATGACTCCGCGTCTGCTTCAGCTCAGCCTCGCAGCTCCCCAGCCCCGGGGTCCTTTCGCTGCTCCTGCAGCCGCCGCTGGAGCGGGGAGCAAGAGCCTGGCACACAGCTCACCGGTTCCGGCAGCAACCGCAGCGAGGACACCTTCCCATTCCAGGCTACGGGCTTGCTCCGGCCCGTCAGAGGTCAAATATTCTCCTTAAAGTTAGGGGAATCTCCACGTAAAGATCAACGCGGCCCATCCTGCTGCAGCAACAGGGTTGTATGTCACCTTGGCGTCAGTCGAGCTCCTACAGGCCAGCAGGAGCACGGGGCTGTAGCGCGGGAACATTAATCTGTGCCCACAGACACGCCTTTTCTCCTCCCTTTCCTTTTCAGAGGGTGTTTTGCTTTAATTGAAACAGAAGAAATGAAAGGGGAACAGTAAACAAATCAACAACGAACTCCGCACAAAAGAAAGTTTTCATGAGTATCCCAACCTCCAGCTTGGTGAGGGATCGATACTCGCTCCGTACCAGACGCAGCAAGTACAGCACTCACCTTAAACGCTACTCAGGCTGTTATTAAACTATCAAACGAGAGAGAAAATTGGAACGCAATTGCTATGAACGCTCTTTGGCCACAGACAGCTCTCAGCCACCTGTGGGGAGACTTTCAGCTGCGATTCAGGACTGTGGTAAGAGAGAGCGCGCGCAAAGCATTTCGCTTAGCGGGGCGAAGGAATTGCACAGGATTTTGGCCAAAGGAACTTCCCACCGCTGGAAGTCAGGCTCTCCCCTACCAGGGAGCTTTTCCCCACAGCTCTATGCAACAGCACGGTCTGTCCCTGCGTCTCTAACACGAGGCCCTTGCTCTCCTAACGACATCTCCACCAATTCCTTCCATATATGACAGGTTTCCGGGTTTATTTTTACTCTGGGCCAAAAAACCCCAAAGTGGCACGGCAAAAGGGCTCCAACGCTGTTCTCGAGCTCCCTAATGCCAGAGGGGGCTCGGAACATCACGCAGCCGTGGCTGCAGTCCGTTGGAACAGCAGCTGGGTCCGAATTTTGCGAATAGTTTGGCTCTTTATAAAAAGCCAAGCTGTAAGCCTCGGAGCAGCCATCTCTGTCCAAAACGGGCACTTTCAAGTTTGAAGATGTGCCCTGTCACAGGAAGGGCACAAACCTGAATAGCTGCTGGCAGGATGCTGAGAAATGTGAAATGAAAAACCGAGGTGGAAAGCAAACGAGCAGAAGCAAGTCACTACACTGCCTGTCAAATACTGAAGTGGTTTTCAAACCAATGATAGATGAAAGTAAAAAAATGTGTATTTTTTACAGACACAATCAACAGAGTCCCCACCAGGGCAGAACTAGGGTCTGGGGGGTTCAGATGATGAGGATTTCTCCTTCTCCCCCAGGAAAGCTGGGCCAGCAGTGGTGCGTACCCCAAGGACCACTGTTCATGCCAGAGGCTCTCGGTGCTGGCCGACCCAGGGACCGTACCGATTGAACTCCACCGATTCAGCATCTCTGCCATGTATTTGTCACCTTCCCTTATCTAACTCTCGGTGTAGGACCGGTCCTCTGCTCCCAGCTCACCACCCGCAGCAGATGCTGGGGGCCTGACAGGTACAGGTGGGACCGGTGTTGCCGTGATGCCAGGAGCCCCTGTCGTTGTTGGGGCAAAACTCTGGCTGTGCTGAGAAAATGCAGGAATAATTCAGTGGAAGGAGATTTAAAGAACGCTTTTAGGAAAGGTTGAAGGAAAATTGCTGTGCTGTTATTTTCCCTGTCTCTTCTAGAACCTTTTCCTGACTCCCTGTGTTCCTGTGGGTTGAAAAGCCAAGTCCTCCTTTTTCACCTGCTCAAACACCTCCTCAGTACCTCTGGCTGGGATGAGAATGTCTGGAGTCTCCTGATGGAAGGGTAAAACAATGAGATACTGTCAGAGCTCACCTGACTGCCTTCTGCTGGGCAGACTGCACGTCACATCCCCTTACGGAACCTCTTCTGTAAAGCACCATACCGATATCCTGCAAGATGTGCGGGGGATGAGGGAGGAGCAGGAAAAGACTGTGCAGGCTTTAGCCCCGGGTTTCCCCAAGGTGACAGGGTCAGGGCACCCATGTCCCTGTGCCCACCCCGGCCAGGGCCCCCGCAGAGCCACACACCGAACGGGCGGCTGGTCGCAAAGAGGAGAAGGAAAACAAAACCTGTGGTGAAATCTTTAACCAACAACTTTCCGTTCTGAAATGTAATGGAGGCAAAGTTAGACCGTACCTCTGCCGTCACGGTGTCACGTCCCTGCCGTCACCCCCACGCACAGCGCGTTTGCCCCGGCTCCTCCATCCAGACGCACACCAGCTCGGGAGCAGACGACCGCAGCCCACCGTTTCCCCAGGCCACGGCAAAGGCAGCCGGCCGGAGGGGCACCGCGATCCCCTGTTCTGCCCACCCAGGGATGGCACATCCCACCCCCGACACGCACCGCTGGCCAGGAAGCTGTGCAGTACACACACGGCCTTGGACAGGAGCGGAGATGCCCCCGCCGGTGCGGGCAGAGCAGGAGCACAGGGCACTCTGAAGGGGCAGGCTCCTGTGTACAACGCCCTGGACAGCAGATCCTGACTTCTCTCTTCTGAAGGGGGCTCATCACTTCCACCGCTCCTCCCCTTTCTCCTTTTCTTGTCTCCACAGCTTCCCTCATCAGCTTTTCCTTACTCTCTCAACTCCACCCCCACCTTCACACAGCCTCCACCACACAAGCTGAGACTTCCCCACCTCCTTTTTATTCAGACCTTTTCCACATTCTGGTTTTTTCCCTCCATCTCCCCTTCTGTCTTCTCACACCGCTCCCTTTCCCCTCCCACCACCCACAGTGCCCCGGTGTGTTCCCGGGTGCAGCCCGTGACCCTGCAGCTCACAGAGGTTAGACAGCCGCATTTCCAGAAACACCTCCAGCCACTGAAAGCAGCAAGCGGTCAACACGTGGGGAAAGCTTGCCGTGGGCCAGCAGGGCCGTCTGCTAGTTGCCACCCAGAGATGCTAATACCAAGGTGGTGGTCCCAAACTTGGATTTAGGGCTCTTTTGATGTCAGGAAGTCTGGATGAAGCTGTCATCCCATCCCACCATATGGGGCAGATCCTGGCACCTCTGCAGGGTGCTGAGGTCCCCTTGATCCCTCCTCCCACGCGAAGGGGGCTCCATTCCACCATGCCCATGCAATTCTTACTATCATCAGCAGATGGCCAAACATAACCACACATTCATAACATTTACATCAAAAAGGCCACATAGTTGGGTAGAAAACACCTTTCCTTGCCAGAAGGAGTTATTTATAAAATGGCATATGTACACTTGGCATTTACCTTTCTATACGCAATATCACCGAGTGCGTGACAAACGCTAACGCACATTTCCTTCCCCACTCTTGACACGCTTCCAAAGTAAAGAGCAGTAACCAAACAAGTGGTAGGCTAAAGCTCTGCCCTGAAACACCCAAATACTGTTTCTTTTTCCACATTTAGTTTATAATAAAGAAACCCCCCCGAGGCCTGGGCCCGGCCGCAGCGAAGGCAGCGCCGGCGGCAGCCGGCAGCAGGTGGCAGAGCGAAGGCGCTGTGGCACAGGGCGAGAGGCGGCCGGAATCTGAATGCAGAGAGTGTTTCGTCAAAGCCACCAACAGCCCAGCGCGGGGCCGTGTTCCCAAACGCACGGGTGTCTCGTTTTAGCCGGTTTGAAGGAAAGCAGGAAACCGGCTCTCGCGCTGCCTCGCAAGGGCGGGGAGCTTGAACTTCACGCTTCAACCTTGCGTAATGTCTGAAAATAATCACTAGAGGCGCAGGCGCTAACATGACTAACGGGAGCAAAAAGCCAAGGAATAACCTTTCCAGCACCACCTCGGGGCATGCCTGTGCAGCCAGCCGGGCGCGCACAGGGTTGGTTCAGCCAGGACACGTGCCGGACGGTGAAAGCGAGCCGGCTGCAGTTGCGGAGGAGCAGGAGCACCGACGCAGAGGCACCCAGCTCCCCACCGCCATTTCAGAACCGCTCCGAAACACGCGCCTGCGTTGTGCTGCTTTGGCCAGGATGCCCAGCCGTTGCTGCTGTTCTCCAGCAGATCCACCTCGCCAGGGGCTGGCCAGGAAAAAGAACTTGGTAACCGGCTCTGCACCCTTGGCTGGACATCAGTTAAGGAGGGCAAACGGAGAACAAATAGCTCCATCACTCAAGCATGCTTTAGGAGAAGGATTTTCCTGAAATGCTGAGTTCCCAGTAGTTCGGGAACTGCCATTTACTCTTTAAGTTGTTAAAGATCATGGAATCATTAAGGTTGGAAGAGACCTCCAGGATCATCTGGTCCAACTGACCACCTACCACCCCCTAAACCATGTCCCTAAGTACCACATCCAACCTTTCCTTAAACCCCCCCAGGGAGGGGGTCTCCGCCCCTCCCTGGGAAACCCGTTCCAATGCCCGACCACCCTTTACAAGAAGAAATTTCTCCTCATCTCCAACCTGAACCTCCCCTGGCACAACTTGCAGCCATTCCCTCTGGTCCTGATTGTTTTATAGTGCCAACTGTAACCAGACCAAAACGCCTCCTCTGTTCTGCAGTACCGTATTTAACTTTTCCTCAGACTGTTTGAGCTCTGTTCCAGCCTCCCAGTTAGCTGGGCAGTAACAGGGTTCATCAGGAAGGCTTTCAGTGTCACCATCACCTGCAGGAAACGTCCAGCTGCCCCATTCCCACACCCCACTTCATTCTCAGCTGACATTCATCAAGAGTGGTGGCCCGTAACTTGCAGTTACGTGAAGGATGTAGGATGGCTTTCTAAAAATGTGTGATCTGTGGACCAGCCTGGCAAAGAAGGCTGAATTCATGCTTGATTTCTGCCTTTCATGCTAAACTATTAGGGCTACAGGTCTGCACGCAGGGAGCCAGCGATCCCAGCTCTTATCCCTGCCCACAGCCTAGGGGGTACATGGAAATGCTCCGGATGAGATCCTGGGTGGACAACACACAGCACCATAACCTCAAACAGGGACCGATGGGCAGACATCACCTCCCCTGAGGAGTCTGACCCACAGCCCTGGTTTGGATGCTGCAGGACTCCTCCTGGCACTGGCAAACCCTCCCCAGCCAGCGGCATCCAGGCCCTAGTGCCTTACAGAGACCTTCTGTCTCACAAACAGCATCACTCCTGCAACAGCATCCCTCCTCGCAGCGACACATCCCCGCCTGATAACCTTGCAGTGGGTTATCGAGAAGATCCCAGAGCTCCGTTCCCTCCCTCAGCTGCCCGGGTCAAGCACCTTCCCCTGCCAACACCTCCCCGCAGCCCCCACTGCCTTCGCCTCCCCAGTGCCCCCTGTGCTGGTGCTTAGGGACCTCCAGCTCTGCAACACTGCTCTGCAGCTTGGGTGCCCTCCCAAACACATCACTCATACACGGCAAGGAGATGTGAGCGCAGGAAAAGGAGCTACAGCACATCCCTGAGGGCCTTGGCCAGACAGGACTAGGATGTGGCCCAGGAGGCACGCACAGCCTCGGCCTGATTTCTCAGGTTTATTAGATTATGCCCAATTTTCCACTTTGTGCAATCTCCAGTTGTGCTTCACATCCATGTGCAAGCTTTTGATCACTCTTGAGGAATATTATTTGTACGATCCTTCAATTCGGAAAGGATTTAAGGTGCTAATGAGGGGCTGCTGTCCCCAGCTAGGGCCCTGCCGAGGAAGTTCTTGTTCTACAGCTGCTCAGAAAAGAGAGCGCTGAGGAGCAGACCACTGCCAAGGATGGCATTAAGGTGGTGGACGTTACAGCACGGTCCCTTTGTGCCCATCCACAAAGGCCCCCGTCTTTGCAGCCTGATCTCCAGGACCTGCCCAGTGCCTCTATGGAGGTTCCCTGGGGCAGGCTCCTGGCTGAGCCGTCCCTCTGCACAGCAACATCCCGAAGAGACACCATCCAGCACCACCACTGAGCCAGACCATCCCTGAAGAGAGGCTGAAGGACAGCTTTGCTATCTAAATAACCTCTTCTTGTAACGCCTAGGAGGAGCTGCAGTACTCGGGCCTTTGGAAGGCTGCAACGGTGTCCACGTGCCAGCGGCTGGGGCGCGCTGACAGCCACCCACCAGCTCGGGCTCCTGCCGTTTTGGAAATCAGCCCCTGGAAGTCCTTTTGGTGTCCTGTACTTGTACCTACAGTAACTCGCTCCGGGATTTTTCAGCTTTGAAAAGAGCCTGCCTGGGCATGGAGACTTGAAAGAATTTTTTCTTCAGCTTAAAGTATTTAGAGTTATCTGTGGCTCAGCAATCTGATTTAATCAATTCGAGCAGATATAATTGAAGTACCAAACTTTTCAATTTGAGAAGCTAACTCCCTTTGTCTTCCGAGAGCCCTGTTATGACTGAGGGTATCACTGACTTTACAACAAACACCATTCCACTCTCATTCACCAGCCACCCGAGTAGGCAGTTTTAGAAACGTGCAATTCCGCATGCGTCAGAGCAAACAGATCACCTGAACGTAAAATGTCTCACCCAAGATTAAACAAAGCATCCTGCCAATCTTTCGTGCGCCGCCTTTTCTGGGCTGCAGGACAGAGACTTCCACAGAGGCGTATTTTGAGCACGAGCCCCTTTTTTGGTGCCTGTTCCCACACAGGGCAAACCCAGCAGCAAGGCGCTGGCTGTGCCGGAGGGGTGGCGCAGCACAGGGGGCGCGGGCAGCTCCCCGAGGCCGATGGGGGTTGTCACCGCTGCACGCAGGGGAGACCAGCCCCTCGGGCAGGAAACCCCTGTCCCCAGCCCCACGCACCCAAGAGTTCTCGGGCAGCAGCCGGGTGGGAAGTGCAAGGTAAGCTCCGCACGTGTGCATTAATAACCGCCTGCTCCCATCCTAATCACGCCAGCCGCGAGGCGGCTGCTAAGCAACTAAACCCCAGCGAGGAGGCACTTCTGAGATAATGCTAAAAATAGTCCCCAGCAGGCGAGACAGAGCGAGCAGCCGTAGCGGGTGACGTCAAGGTTCTTACTGCTGCCCTCCCCGCCATCGCTCGCAGACGCCTTCGATGACCGGGCGAGTTCCTCTGGGCCTCCCTGGGGACCGGCGTCGCAGCAGGGACCGGGGGCTGCCACGCATCCAGCCCCATCCTGCGCCCGACGCTGGGTGCGGCCCCCGGCAGCACCCCGGCCACAAGCCCTCTGGGGAGGCTGCAGGACATCGGGGTGGCTTTCCCCTGCCCTGCCGTGCTGGGGCCTCGCCTGCTGTAGGAAGGAATGGAAAGGAGCCCCTGAGCAAATCTAGTGTTAAAATAGAATAGAATAGAATCATTAAGGTTGGAAGAGACCTCAAGGATCACCTCGTCCAACCGACCCCCCCCACCACCACCTATTAACCACTAAACCATGTCCTTCAGTGCTGCAGGAGCAATTTGATTAACTGACAAAAGCACACACATGATTGGAAGTGACGAACACCATCTACAGCTCTGGTATAAGGGAGAGGCAGAGCATGCCCATCCCTCTGGGCCCTCTCCGCTTCCAGTCTGTTGCGCCAGGCGGTTGAAACCACTTTTTTAGGTTGTACCAAACTCAGCTGGCATCTGTCTTCACACGGGGACAGAGGGTGAAGTTAGCCAAAGCACGGGAAAAGGTGCACAGGTTCTTCACATGGCAGCATTTGAACTCCTGGGTCCAGCAGAGAGGAGCAGCGGGAGAGCACCTCGTGCTTTACCCCTTTGGCCCCCGGCACGCCGCCCTCCTCTCAAGGGCAGAGCCAGCCCGGGCACAGCCCCTCTCCGCCAGCTCAGTCCTGCCCAAACTGGGCCACTGCACCTTTTTTTGGGGAGGCACAGTGCAAACCACACCAAGGAACTGATCCAGCGCAAGAACCTCCTCCCTTCCGTGCTGGTTTCTTTCGTTTGTAGTTCTTGCACGATGGCTGAGGCCAGCACAGCAGCCACCTCTTAGGCATTGCTTTCAGAAGCAAGAAATTTCTTGAGCAACCCCTTCCCCCACGAGCAGCAGCCCCTCTCCAGCCCCCTTAACCACAGCAGGGAAATTATCAGGCTCAAAAAAACGTCGTGTCCCCCCCCCCTTTCCTGAGGGTTATTTTGACCCAAGCCTGCTCACACCAAGCCCCATGCCAGTCCCCCCATGTTCCAGCAGGGCTGGGGTGTGATGGAGGTGATACAGGAGATACAGGCAGGGAGGGGTTTGTTAGTCACAGGCGTTGGGCAACAGCCGCCTCCTCCTCACAACACCAGCTGCAGGAACAGGAAAGTCTGGGCAGGTGCCACCCCACATTTAAGGATGACTGTTGCTTTAGACAATGCATCTGAGAGATGTGCTTTACTCCTCAAAACATCACTTTCTTTTAAAACAGCAGCCCAAGATCACAGGGAACCGACAAGCAAAGCGCTCGAGTACAGAACAGCGTTAAACCCCTCCCCGTTCCGACCAGTGGAGGCAGAGGAGCACCCCAGCAGCTGGCAGGGCCCCATGCCACCCGCACAGGGACACCAGCGGGGACCAGAAGCAGCTTAACCCACTGCTTAACCTGGGAAAGAACCTTTGTCACAGCTTCTCCCACCTCACCTCTCCGGTGGAGCAGCACAAAGCCCTCGGTACTGGCCTTGCAAGCCCCTGCACCAGATCTCGCAGCAGGTGCTTCCCCTTCCGTGGGGTGCAGCTCTCCCGCAGGTGATGTGTTTCCACCTGCACCCACACACGTTGTGAATCAGCTCCTTTGGTTACCCAGAATAAGCCCCAGGAGAAGGGGGTGAGGTCTGAAGAGCAGCAGGCAGCTCCCAGCCTCTCCCGATGGGCGCTGACCTGCTCTGTCTTTCCAGGACTTTCCTTCCTGTACACAAAACCGTTCCCAAACGGAGAGAGCGGAGCTAGAAATCACGTCCCAGGTTCATTACAAAGGAGGCGGCCTCTCTGCAGCTGGGGAGGGGGCCATACCCTTCCCAGCAGGCGTCAGCGGGGACGTGGGCGCACATGTGTCTTCCAAACACCACTGTCGCTTGCAGTGGGAGTGAAAGCTCATTGATCTTTAACACGCAGCACTTAATTTCCATGCCTTTTGTACACCAACACTGCTGGCGAAGCAGCCACCAGCTTTCACCGAAATGAGCGTGTGTGAGGGCAGCGATGACTCACGCGCCCAGCCGGGAGGGACACTGAGCTCCTGGGGGGGGGGGATCTGCCTCAGCGCTTTTTGTCCAAGGGCGGTACAACATCCAGCTTGGAACTCCTGGCGTGTCCTGGGTCTTTCTCGCTCTTTCCCTGGAGCTGAGGTCCCGTGCTCCTGGGAAGGGATTCCCAAGTCAGAAATACCGTGCGAGTCGGCTGCACACGCACAGCGTTGAGGACCTCGGGGCAGCGGCCGCCACTAAACCTTTCTACAAACCCAAACGGAAAGGGTTAAGCCACAAGGAGACCTGTGGACATTTTACAGCAGGCTCCTCTTTGTCACTCCTGGGTCACACCGAAGCATGCCAGCAGGGTGACAGCACGACGAGCGCTGGGGAAGCAGAGCTGCCCGGGGCCCAGCGATGCCCAGCCTGTGGCTGCAGCCTGCCCCAGCTCCACGCAGAACCGCTGCCCTCCTTTACGGCTGGCTTGGACCAAATTATCATTAAAAAGCTGATGGTTTGAGACCTCACAGCTGTGAGGTGTAAAGACAGACCTTTAGAGCTATCTTGCACCATAAACGTACTTGCCTGTGATGGTCTATATCTAGGTGATAAATGAAGCCCAAGACACTTGAAAGAGCTTCTTAATCTTTGCAAAGCAAACCAAAGCCAATAATCCCTTGTAGTTTTATTATATCATCCATCCAGTTCCTTTGGCTCTGCTTCCAAAAGCGTTGGTGGCAGATGGGCAGTCTCCGGTTCCCAGCCTGGTGGGGTTCACGGCAGAGCCGCCCTGGCAGAGGCACCGGCACTGCTGAGGAGGAGTGGGGTGAGGAGGGGGAACCACTTTCAGCTAGAGAGAGAGGGGTGTGGGGGGATGGCCTCAGATTTGGTGAGGGGTGCCCAAACCCTGGAGACTTCTCCCTCCCAACTGCAGTCGCCTGCTGCTGCAGAAACTCTCCCAGGCACTGCAACCAGCCACAGTCTGGTTTCTCCTGTAGGACCATGAATGCTCTTTTCCAAGAGGTATTTCAGCATCTGAAGCCATCTCTAAACTGCCTGAGCACCAGCAGCTCTCAGCAAAACCTTCAGCAGTTCTGGATTTTCTAGGTTTTGTTCCAAACTGCCTTCCCCTGCCACGGCCCTGACTCATCCTGGGCAGTCAAAGGGCTTCTTCTGGTCTACACTCTTATCACCACTTCAAGAAATATGGGAAGAGATTCAAGCTCTCTGCTTCTGGGATGTTGTAGGAAGTGGCTCAAGGGAGCAGTGAGTTGGCCAAATCCACCCTTTTCCTGCATCCTTTACACCAGCACATTTTTACCCTTCAGCTACTGGGGCACATTCAGGTCCTTGGTGGGTGAAAGGGAAAGGAATACTCCTAGGACCGACCGGTGCTCTGTCTGTTTGCTAATAAAAGGCATAGGAGGTGAGTGAATGTCAATTTGTGGTTGAAAAGGGCAAGTCTCATCATCTCAGTTGTTCAGGAGCTGCAGCTCAAATCAGCTGGGACCTCCACGTCCCCACCGATTTTATCCCTACCATGCTGACCCCAGACCTCAGGTTCACAAACCTTTGGGAGATGAATTTTGACAAACCCTCAGATCTAAACCAGAAAATTCAGGTTGACTTTGAACTTCTACTAGACACAGCCCCACAATCTTTCCTGAGAAATCTCCTTGCAGAACACTGGTGACTCTTGCAAGCCCCAGGCATTCGCCCCAGCCTACAGCCACCCACAGCTCTCTGCAGACCCAAACCCATCCAACGAAGATGACATACCACCATCACAGCCTTACAGCAAGGTGGGAGTATGCTACAAAAACCAAGAGCCTGTTGCTGTGCTTTATTTCCCCCCTAGGCTCCACCACGAAGTCTGTTCAATAACATTTTCATGGCTCCATCAGTCTTACTTAAACTTCAGTACAAATAAATTGCAGCACATTCACAGTCCCATCACAGCCCTCTGACTCACCCAGTCCCAGCAGACATCGTATATTAAATTAATTGGGGAATGTATTCCAAAGAAATTGTTTCAGCTTCTTCAGCTGGGAACTCCCCATGCTGTATGTTACGGCAAAGCAGCGCAGGATATCTAATAGGAGGACTTTAATCAGCTGGTGATTAGCCTCATTAGGACTCAGCTCATGAATAATGTAAATCACCCTCCCCCTTGGCTCAGGGGAGATCCCACTTACCCCGAGGTCCCGCCCAGGATGTGGATCCTTTGTCAGACACAGGGACAAACTCTGCAGTTTGTTACACCTGGAGTAACACTAATAATTAAATTAACTTCGGGTTCACTCTGGCATCACTCAGAGCAGAGTTAAGCCCACAGGCTGAAATGTTTACCAACTAGGGGGAAAAACACCTTTTCCAGCTATTAATTGCTGCCCCACCCAGCACACACACCTTTGGATACTCGCGTGGGAAATGCGCACCGCTGAGGAGATGCGGGGCTGGGGTAACCAGCCCACTGCCTGCGGCAGAACTTCCTGCACTGCTGGCTCAGACCCACGTCACCTCTCAAAAACATCCAGGCTTCTGTTTTCCAGCTAGCTCTGGCCCTTGTGAGCCACTGCCCCCGTACAGCAAGCTGCCGTCTGCTCTGGTCCCATCACTGATGTGTAATTCAGGGTCCTGTGGGACGCAAAAAACAAAACACAAACAAAAAAAACCCCAAACCCGAACCCAGAAGAACAAACCCCAAACAAACCTACCCCAACGCCCAGTGGTTTATGCTGCTTTGCTTTAGCAACACTGAGGGAAAAAACAAAACACACCCCGGGGACTGTGGGTGGCTGGGAGCCCACCGTCCCGCGGCGTGGGGGGTTCATGACCCGCAGCCCGGGCAGCACCACGGCAGCGCAGAGACGCCAAAGTGCCAAACGTGCTCCCAAAGAAAAAAAAAAAAAAAAAAAGTGCTCAAACTGAATTACTATTTGACTTACTGGCTGACAAGATAATTAGTTGTCCCACACAGCTAATTAGCAAATTCCTGAGGCTGTAGTAACCATCAGGCCAAAACCATACCAAACTCCCTGCTAACTCAGCCTTGCTCCTCTGCCTCCTGTGGTGATGCACCCTCATCCCCTTGAGCAGCACGTGTGCGGGAACGGGCAGCGCCCTCCCGTTTCACGGCTGGGCCCTGGTGCGGTTTCCAGTCAGTGGGCACCAACGTCAGCTCGGGGTGCAGAAATCTGGTGAATCTGACCTGCCTGGCTGGTGGATTAACACCAGCCTGTGAGGCTGGCGGTAGAGGGAGGGTCTCCCAAAGAAAAGCTGACGGCACGACCAGCGGCAGCTCCGCAGGCCCGCAGGTTCCCTGTCCCACTGCCCTGTGCAGCAGAGAAGCCCGTCTCCTCCCCAAAGCCTGAGCGGAGCTGATGGGGCTTTCGCAGGGTAAAGCCCAGGCTGGGCTGCACCAGCAGCTTTCAGCTCCTCTTCCTCCAACCGCATTTCCACTCCCAAGCAAGAGGCAGAGAGGAGCGGCAGCAATAAGGACTTCACAGAATCACAGAATCACAGGGGTTGGAAGGGACCTCGAAAGATCATCTAGTCCAACCCCCCCTGCCAAGGCAGGGCCACCTAGAGCACATCACTCAGGAACGTGTCCAGT
>VWZZ01003418.1:1155476-1179141 GCA_013399095.1 Psophia crepitans | reverse complement strand
GGGCTAAAACTGGACCTCCTGCGGTGTTCCCGTATCCCTGTTGCAATGGTATCACGACCCTCAGACCCTCAGCGGCTGCATCTGGGGGATTTGCCAGACGGGAGCACCGAGTCACCCGTCTCAGGGCTGCTTCTCCCCAGCGCCCGCTGGGACCGGACTCTGCCCAATCTTTTGCAGTTTCCCTGGGATGGGAGCTGGGCACCAATTGTTTTGCTACCAAAAATAAAATGTTGGGTGTCTCACTCCTGAAACCACATTTCAGCTGAGCAATCATCATTTTTGGTGCCCAGCACGGCCAGGATCAGAGTCCCGCCCCTGCCAGCAGCGGGGAAAGCCGCGGGCTTCGGCAGCCTGCGCTATGAGCCGCTGCGAACACCATGGCAGCGGGTCCCGTCTGCCCGTGATGACTCACCGCTGTTGATCTGGGCAGAGGCAAGAAAAACAGCCTGAAACGCGCCAGTTCGGCATTCGTGTTCTCAGTGATGGGCTATTAGCTCAGAGCACGTCCCCGTCCCGTCTGCCCCCCACCTCCTTTCAACGCAGCATCACTGAAATTTATTTTTCTATATTAGAAAAGTGATGTATTGACAGCCTCATGTTTGGAAAGCAGCTGATGTCACTGCCAGAGGTGTCACATTCACATGGATCACATCTGCATCAACACAATACCTGGCACAGTTTGACCCTCTCATCTCCCCAGGCAATTTTTCTTCCTTTTTTCAAGGCTGCTCAAATATTGGCTTTATCGCCACGGGGAGGGTAGGAGTGACCTACAGAGCAAATGCTCGTGATAGCTTCTCAGGGCCATTTTCCCAGGGCTGTTCTCCCAAAAGCATTCACCCCAAACGAGATGTTTAAATCAGGGTGAGCCCCCGGGGAGGTATTTCAGCCCAGCACCACGCAGCTGCAGCCAAAGCACCGTGCAGGACCGCGGCTGTGACGGAGCCGAACCGAGCGCCGATGGCCGGTGCTTCCCGGCCAGGGAAGGGATCGCACAGCACAAGGCTGGGGCGCTGCGGTGCAGGAGGCAGCTCGGCTCCAGCCTCGCGTGGGGAGCGAGCGATCAGGTCACGTTTCCTACGTCCAGCCGCAGCAGCCACGAGCATTCCCTGCTATCTTTCCAATAATTTCCATTTTCTTTTCCTTTTCAAAGGCAAAGGAGCACAGATGAGCTGTTTGGACCCACAGAAATGAGAGAGGAAGGCTGCTGTACTGACGAATAACCTCTGCAGCTGATGGTGCCCTGGAGCTGTTGGAGCATAACCCATTTTCTTTGAGAGAAATCACACTGGTGGGTTTTGTGGGGAGGGAGCTTGGGACAGACGGACGGATGGACGGAGTCACGCTGAGCTCTGGGCGGTGCCCATTAGACAAGGTCCAGATATCCTGTTTCCTAAGGTGCATTTCTGAGACCTGTCGTGCTTGGTAGTAATATTTACTGTTCAACCCTGGGCAGCACACCCAGAGCATCCACTGTCTGTAAAACAGAGCGCTCACTTGTGTGCTGATCGCAAACTCCATGTGTAAGCCCAGGAAAGCGCTAATTACATGGCTCCGGGTACTGCGGCGTGCTGCCGAAGTAACGAGGTAAGCCTGAGACTTTCCATCGTTCAATAACCAGTTCTCAAACCTGCAGAAGTTCTGTCTGTGTTGGGCTGAAACACTGAGAACAGCTGCTTGACCAAGCATTTTGTTTGGAAGAGAGGGGTGCTGGTGGCCCATGACACAGGGCGCTTGCCTGGGTGCTCGGCTCGAGCTGTGGGGACACCACGGTGTCCCCCGGCCAGCGCTGGGCACGGGTCAGGGTCCCCCCCATAACTCCTCTGTAGGTCTCCCGATTTGCATAGCCAAAAGGTGGCAGCACCCTCTCACGTATGGGCGCTGCAGGAGCACCCCCCTCCCTCCCTGCGTTGCTGCAACCGGGTGTAACTGCTACAGCTGCGGGGCTGCACCCTGCCCTGGGCAGATGCCCCTGCGCACCCCACCCCGGTTCCCTCGGGTTTGGGTCAAACTACACTTGGGTTTTGACCTAAGGGGCAGAACCCCCCGTGCAGGCCGGCTGGGAGCCCCACCCTTGGGCAGTCCTGGCCTCGGTCGCTGCTTTTGGGGGGGGCCAGACCCTTCAGCCCCGCTCACGGCTGACCCTGACCGCGGGCAGGTTCAGTGCGAGCCATGAGCGTGACCTGAGCCCTCTCCGCTTAACGCTGTCACATCAGAACTGGCAACAGTGTAGGGTGTCCCTGAGAGCTGGGGGGAAACATCATTACTAATCATGACAAATTTTTACGAAGGAGAGCCGCTGAGGCGGGCCGTGTGTGCTCGGTGGTAGCACCGACCAGAGATGCTCCTTCCCCAGCGGGTTTCGGCGGCACCCACAGCTCCACCCCATCACCTCGGGGAGCCTCTGGCTCAGGTTTCCACAGCAGACAGCCCACTGCCACCGATAGGGGAAATTTGGGCAGAGGCTTGGGGACAGAATTAATTAGCGACAGCATTAATTAGAGGCAGCAAGGTGGCCTCGCCTGCAAATGCCACCACGCCACAGCCTTCTCGCCTGTCACGGGAGGGGAGCCCCGAGCTGGCAGCACCTTCCTGCAGAGCACCCACCTCCTCCGGCAGCCCATGGGAGCCAGCTTCGACGGGAAACATTTCCCCAGGGCTCTTTGCTTAAAGAAAATTCATCAGATGTTCTCAGTGTGGAAAACTCGCCATGTGCCAGCTGCTCATTAACCCCGACTGTTTTCTGTCCTCTGCTCCGCGAGAGCATTGCTGCTCCAGCTGCCGCTCTCCGGCACAAGGACCCAGAGCAAGGCGTGCGGAACGCCCAGGTCCAGGCTTCACCAAACAAAGAATCTGGCATTTGGACCAACTGTAAATAAAAACGGACCAAAACCATACTGGGCATGCTTGGTTTAGTGTCTTCTCCTGCAGCCATGTCCTTTCCCCTCCTTTTTCTTGGTATCTTCTGTGCTGCCTGAGCAGCTCCCGGGGCTGGACACTGCCTGGGGCCAGCGTCTGTGCACCGTCCCTGTGGGCGCTGCTGTCCCCCTCGGGGTGAGCAGGGCCAATGCTCCCCTCTCGGGCCGTGCAGCTGGGTCATCTCTGTGCCCGCTGGGCCAGCCTCACCACGGAGCAACCCTGGGGTAACCCCGGTGTAACCCAAGTGCGGTGCGGAGGCCCCACCAGCCTGGGAAGAAAGACTTCTCCAGCAGCAGGGCAGCCTCTGCGACACCGGGAAGCTGCTTTTGGCAGCATGTGAAGTGTCTCAGCTGATCTTTTGGGCTTCTTTAAAAGTCTCTGCACTGGTCCAGCATGGCAGGAGTGCCAAGGATGCAGCGGGCATTGCTCTACCCTCTGCAAAGCCAAGGAGAGCCCAGTGCTTCCACCCAGGCCCGAATTTGGCCCGCAGCCCCGGTGTGACCTCAGCAGCACTGCTAGGGGACGAGCGGCAACAAACACTGCAGCGACCTGCCATGGAAATAGGATCTTTACCGTCTCTCTTGCAGAAGGCAGAGCATAACGTCTCCCAGATTTGCTTGCTCTGGCAGGCATTTCGCTTGGCTTCCGGGGGCACTCGAGGATGCCGTGTCTGGGCTGATGGAAAAACCAAACACCCGGAGCCGCTTGGAAACTACACGTTCACAATGAGCGTCACAGGGGAACAAGGGCGCCGTTTTGTTTGCGTGTTTGCAGATGTGCCGCGAGGAGCAGGGTGAGCACCGTCGCAGTGCCCGTCCTGAACTTGTCCTACAGGCTGCCCGATGCCCGCCTTGTGCAGGAGGGTCCAGAGGCAGCAGCGAGCTGAGCTCCTTTCCCAGGCAAAAGGACCAGCAGATCTCACCTCCGCAGGACGTCTGTACGCAGTGGTGGCAACTGCCTCCCTGGGGTCGCAGCGCAGCGCTGCTGCAGCCCCAGGCGTCGGGCAGTGTTTTGGGCGCTGCAGAGCTGCCCTCTGCGGGGAGGCAAGTGGCACCGGGCGAACCAGCCATCGCTGGAGCCACCACGTCCTCCCCGGGACACCCCACGCTTCACCTCAGCGGGTGAGCACCATGCCCTGGGCCCGAGGACCCCGTGGATAACTACGGCTCCCTGGGAACTCAGCTGCCTGCGGAGAAAGCAAGCCCACCCAGGAAAAAATTGCTATCCGCAGCAGCAATCAGTAACCTTCAAGAAAAGGCAGAGGCCAGTGGCAGTCATGGCTTAATAACAGTGATTTTAGGCTTTGTTTTTAAACTGCTTATTTAGTAGCGCAGAAGGCATTTTATGATGAGACTAGGGATCGTTCTCAGCCTGGCACGCGGGAGCTGGGCTGCTTTCCACCCCGGGCACTGCCAGGGAAGTCAGTGAAGGGGCGTGGAGTAAATCCGCACAGAATCTGACTCCGTGAAAAGTCTGTCATTAGCAGAGAACGCAGTTCCCCAAATCCGCTAGCAGGGACAAACCGTTTCACTAAACTAAGGCACTGCAAGGGCAATTCAGGGAACTACAGAGGAAACCGCTTTGTTCTTCCGTCACCGTCACCAGTTCCACGCTGGCAGCGGTGCTGCATCCTTCTGGGCTCGCTCACCTGTACTCCCTGTCTCACCGGGATTCCTCACTTCAGGCACTTCCCCACGCAGAACGACCGATCCTTTTTATTTCGCATGTACTTACCACTTCCTTCTGGAAAGATCCCAATCAGGTATTACCTTTAGGTTTGTTTTCCCCATCCCTGCGGCTCCTGGGTTTTTGTACCTCTGGCTGCGATTTCTCACCTGGGGCACCTTAGCCAAAGCACTCCTGTTTGTTTTACTCCAGCCAGAAAATGCTAATTTTAGTCCAGAAGAAAATGCTAAGAAATGGTGAGCCAGTACCATCCCTCCCGCTCGGGAAGTCCTTGCTGTGCCTCACAGCCTGGCCAGTGCAAGGCTTGCCCTGCCCGCATCTGCCCTGCCACAGCCCTGCCCGCATCTGCCCTGCCCGCATCTCCTCTTCGTACCGCCCAGCTCTAGTGTCTTATTTTATCTTCTCTTGGAGCCTTCACTGAGCAAAAAGATGCCACCGGGCCAAATTCGGATCACACAACAATTTGGATGATGGCAAAGGAATTGGAAAGTAAATCAGCCCTAGGTTTTTCCTGGCCCTGCAGGGACCTGGTTGGAGGTGATAATAGGGAAAAAGCAACCAACCCACCCTTTCCTTTCAGAAAAGAACAGAGCAAACCAACCAACCAACCAAAAGAAACATGTCAAGTTTGGGGTGAAATTCAGGGTCAGCTTTAGCACCAACTTCCACGTTTGGTTTCTCAGACCCATGGAGACCAGGGAGGGGAAAAAGGTTTTGTCAAAGCTGCCATAATCCACGTGTACTGACTTGGGACACTTCAGAGTCAGTTTTCCATCAAAAGGCTTGGCAAAGTTTTGAAAGCTGAGGCTTGTATCGAGGCAAACTTGCTGCACAAGTGGGATTTTTCTCTCCCAGACTATGAAAACCCATGAAATCGGGGCAGTAGCTGGATTCCCTTGCGCTCAAACCCCAGCAAAGCCCACAGGAGCTCAACCGCTGCTGGACCGGACCTGGCACAGGACCAGGGATGCTCAGTCGGGGTTACCTTCCCCAGCCTGACCCCAGCCCCAGGACACCGGTCCGACCAGCACATCATCACCCTAAATGGCTGTACACTGTTGATGATGACAAGACCCAACCTGAGACAGCCTCATCTCAGTGTTCAGAGCCGTGATTCATCCCTGACGGCCTATAGCTCGTACAACATATGGCAATGCTTTTTTAGAAAACCAGGATGGAGAGAGAGAAGACACAGCACGTGCCAAACCAGGGAGCGCAGCAAGACGCCTGCCTGGTAACAAAGCCAGCACGTGGCTGCAGATCAGCTTCTGCAACCCTCTGTGCCCGGAGGAGACACATGGACCCCAGGAAAGCCACCACGGCTGCTCTCCATCCCGGCACCCCACCCTCCTGCTGTCTCACCCATGTAGGCTGCACTACCGATGCTCGGTCTGTTTGATTTTTAGTAGTGAATCCAAGCCAGAAGATACCAACAGCAAACTGTATCTTTTGGCAAATCCAAAGGGACCAGATTTCCCCCCTGCAAAAACTATTTGGGTGGCTCCTTCTCCTGTCCTGGATGGTCTCACTTCTCCTGAGATGCCAACAGGCAGATTTCACCCGAACGACAGACAAACTGTAGTTTCAACCACACAAATGTGAACCTAGAAGCGATTCCACTGCCATTAACAGCATTGTTTGGGGTTCACTCTGGCACACTGGAAATGAGAACCTGGCCCAGGACACAGGCAGGGCCAGATGAATCATCGATATATCATTGCATCCGCCTTCTCCTCCTCTTGTTTTTGAAGCAATTCAAGAAGAACCTACCCTTGTTACACACCTTGGCAGCTTCTTCTGGTGACCATGTTTGCAACACACATGGCTCTGGGTCAGCATCGCCACCCAGGCGAGCTCACACGCAATGTCAACGCGAGCCCATCAGCTGGGGCAAATTCCATTTACATGGAACTACGCTGGATTCGTAGAATCATTTAGGGAAAATCACAGAAAAGTATCCAGGAGTACATAAGTCATCCGTGATGGCTGAAACTAACCCTGCGGCTGTGGAAGTGGCACTTAATTAGCATTCTTATTGCAGAGTCACACGCTGATCACTCAAAATCGTATTCAAAAAGTGGCCAGAGGAAATCAGACTGATGCCAGAGATTGCCAGGGCCGCAGCAGCGACGTGCTGCGCTCTGCATGATGATAACTTGCAGTGCAACAGCCTACAACAGCCGCAGCCTTGTGAGGCTCAGGCTGGTGAGAGCCGAGCCCCCCGCAGCGCGAGCGGCCGCCCCCGCCAGCACAGCTCTCGCCCGAAGCAAGGCCCAGAGAAACTGCACGACCTGAGATCGGGCAGATTGGAGCCCTGATTTATTGCGCCACGATCCGATCCCTGCAGCACGCGATGTGCCTGTTGTCCAGTTCTGCAGCTCTGCCTGGGACCCCAGGAGGCACCAAAGGTGCACACTCCCGGCGCTGGTTTTCCCAGGACGGCGAGTGCCAGAGGCTGATTTACGTCCCAGCCTCTCCCGCATCTTTTAACCAAGTCCAACATCGGTTTCTGTTGGATGAAGCTGCATTTGAGATCACCTCTGCCTTGTCTCCTCGGATGGACAAGCACAAGACAGACCTTCACCATGCTGGAGGGGACACAGGAGCCAGGGACCAACCCCAGAAAGCTGACCCTTGAGTTCCCAGAAGCAGTGAAGGGCTGAGGCGGGATGAGGCTGGGACACATCCTCGGCAGGGACGCTGCGACAGAGCCCATGGGCTCGCAGGGAGGTGCGGGCTGCCCTGGCCCCCAGGGCTCTGAGCTTGGCTCCTTTGTCACCTATTTCTTAGGAACCTCTCGCCCAGCTCGGAGGCACCGCTGCCATCCCACAGCTCCCCCCAGATCAGAAGACGGGTCAGAGTCCCCAGCAGGCTCAAGCCGCTTGGTGCCGTTTTGGGGAGCCTGAGCAAGCACCGGCACTAAATCCACTAAACGATGCTTGCCCATGAAGTCAGCGGGGCTCTGAGCGCACGGCGAGAGCCTCAGGGCAGACAGGCACAGGTATAAAACCTCCCTTTAAAATTAAAAAATCTCTAAAGCGAGTGGCGGAGCTGTAGGTTAAAGTAACTTTGCGCGGCCCTGGCTCCTGCGCGCAGCCCGCGTTTCCCCCATGCACCAAAGCTCTGCACACCCGAACGCCCCGCTGCAGCAAGGGGAGGGCTGAGACGCGGCCAGGCTCTGCCCCCGCGCGAGCCCAGCTCCAAAATCAGCAAAGGCCCGTTATTTGCAGCAGATCCGCAATACCAGCAGGGGATTAGCGGGGGGAAAGGCAGAGCTCAGTGTGCAGAACTAATCGCATCAGGGGGACGTCTCCGTCTCCCAGCAGAGCTGAGCCGCACAAACAGCCGCTTATCCACGGGGCCCATCCCCACACCTGGCTGCTTCCAAAATCCCCACACACAGAATTACCCCCAAACCAGGAAATATCCTCGGTGCTGCCAAACCCCTCATTGCCCACCGGGCCTTTTTTCTGTGAGCCGTTCTCAGCAGAGCACAGGGCGCTCGTCCTGCAGCTCAGCCAGCTAATCAGGCTAACGAGGCAACCGCACCGCAACTTCTTACAGCGTATAATCAGCCTGAAATTAGGTTTTAGTGTAAATCTTACAAAATATGTCTCTTGAAACTTCAAAATGATGTAATTGGGCTCTTCTGCAGAAGAAATGTCCCTGGGTGAGACCTTAGCGCTGGTGGCTCTGCACGGGGTGGGAGGAAGGGAGAGCGCGATGCGGGATACGCAGAGGGTGCGTGCGTTTGCACAGAAAATGGTTGTGATAGAATAGTAATGCCATGCATAAATATACATATATACGTGTGTGTTACATATGTACAGAATCACAGAATGGTTCGGGCTGGAAGGGACCTCCCAGCCCATCTAGTTCCAGACCCCTGCCGTGGGCAGGGACACCCCCACCAGCCCGGGGTGCCCAAAGCCCCATCCAACCTGGCCTTGTGTATGGGGCTAAATGTTTCCATGGGACTTGCTGGAGGTGGAGCAGTTGCAGGGTGCTCCACAGAAGCCAAGTTTTGAAAACGCAGCTCAGGGGAAACCGACAAGTGGAAACTAGGAGGAACATAATCCTCTTTCAGCTTGCATCGGGTACCCCCAATTAACACACCTGCCTGACTAGGGAGGTGGTGGTGAAAGTCACGCTTCAGGGGGTGTTTTGGAGGCAGGAGCTCTGCAGATGTAAAGGAAAAGATATTTCAGCTTATGAATAAAGGTGTCGTTACAAACCGGGCAAGCTGCCTCCACCTGAGGGGGGCTCAGACAGCCCGGACGGTGCATTTGGCCTCTTCCAGAAATAAACTCGACTTTGATCTCCTCCCTTAGGACTCTGCATGTCCCCTTGGGCTGGGGGGGGCACACGTTTTCTCCAACAGTTTAACAAGGTCTATGCGAAAGACAAAGAGCAGGACTTTGGGATGTGCCTGAACGCAGGGGTGATGGGCACGCTCTCCCCAAGCGGCAACCCCCCTCCGTGACCATCCTGCACAGGAAAAGTAACCCCCCCATGTCCTCTTATGCTTCTCTTTAGTGAGACATACCGTCTGAGGGGGATCCTCTTCCCCTGATCATGAAAAAAAAAAAAATCAACAAATGCCTAATAAGAAGTGTTCAGCATGTTGTATCTAAAAATGGCCATAAAAAAGCAATATATCCTTTAAAACGTATAGATACATAACCCGTTGCATTAGGGCGCAGCCGTTTGCCATATGCCATTAATCGTATAGGTTCCCGTGGTGAGCTCAGAAAGTCACTGCTGGAAAATTCAGACATATCCCCCCGATGGCATATTAATAATGAGATCTTTCAGAGGAGGATCCATGACTCATCCAAGAAGAAAAATGGGTCATTCATTGCACCGAGCCGTCTGAACAAAACAAGCAGCTTTTTTTGGGTTTGCTCAGTTTAAACCAGAAAAAGAGAGAGTAATGGGGGAGAGGATGCGGCAGCTGTGGCTGCCGGATAATGTGAGCAGTGAGAGTCCGCCCTGGCATCTCCCAGTTAAAAACCCCACCCTGACAGGCGTTTTGTGCCTTGGGTGGTTGTACGCCGAAACCGGGAGCGGAAGAAACCGCGAGCATCCTTCACCACTGCCTCATCCCGCTCCACCCAAAGCCACCAATTCGCCAATACTTCCCCAAAAGTCACGTCCTGGGGTTGGAGGGACCAAACGCACCGGTGCCAGGATGCTTGGGGAGCCCGGCAGCTATCGCCCTGGCAGTCATCGCTGCAAGGGACATCCCTGCGGCAGGGAGCACCCGGGCGGCCGGGATAACGTGCAGCCAAGGAGGAATTTACTGTAGGTGGTGAATATACCAAAAATGTCAAACCCAAGAAGGATTTTCGGTGCCCTGCCTGCGTTACTGCCAAAGCGGGAGCCGCCCTGCGTTACCTGGGTGGTTACAGGGCGCAGGGTAACGACTAATGCCGAAATCCCTGTCTGGGCAGGGTGGGAGGCTCGGAGGGTCCACGTGCAAAGCGACACGCAGCCCCCCAGGCAGCTACAGCAGGTCGCTCGATGGGGTCAATGCAGAAAAAAGGGCAGGTTACAAAGCTGGCATTTAAGATTTCATTAGAGCTGTTAATCTTATCACTATTACCTAAATATAATCACTTTCACAGCCCAGCTAAATCCAGGGTAACTGTCCTTATTAGATGAATACATTCATCACTCGCATTCAGTTTTTACTTGGGACCGTGACTTCACGTGACGCTTTGGAGATCGCTAAAGGCCACGGCCCATTCCTGCGAGCGATCGCCCGCCACGCTGATGAAATACCACATTTAATTGCTTTAACCCTCACTTCTGTTTCCTTCCCCTCCCTCTGCCTGTGACTTTGATGTTTGGTGTCTGCTGGGTGTAACCCGTGGCCGGTGGTGGGAGGACGGAGGAGGTTGGCAGTGGTGGAGGAGATGAGGTCCAGCAGCGCCCTGCTCCACACAGGCACCAGGGCCGGCACCGATGAGCAGACCAGGAGCCCACAGAGGCGTTACCGCCTCATGCGGATGAGCTGCACAAAACAACTTCTGTCTGCAGACCTGCCAGGATGTCCTGCTTCCTAATTTAATTATCTCCGTGAGATAGAAGAGAAATTAGTGGCAAGTGGATTTTCACCTTTAAACAAATACTTGACAACGAACACCAGGCTCTTAAACCGCCACTGGATTGTGGGTCAATTGACTTTGGGAACCCACAGCCACTGAGTCCAAACAGCATCCAAATCAAATTAATTTTGTCTTCAGGATTAAAAAAAAAAAAAAAAAAAAGCCCTTCCCCACCCTCTTCTACAGCCACCTCTGAAAACTGAAGCCAGCCCTGCAGCTCCACCCCGTCCTGCTGCTCCCCAGGGGGTGCCAGCTTTGAAATACCAAAAATTAGTAAGCATTTCATCTAGGCTGGCATTTTCCCAAACCTCAAAGTCTCCATGCGCTCTGGGAGCAGAGGATGGTGGTTATCATCCTGGGAGCAGGACCGCAGCCCTCCCGTCGCACGGGGAGACAGTGATTCCTCCCACTGCCTTCGAACCAACCCTCCTCGCCTTCCTACCCCGCAGCAGATTTCCAAGCACAGCCGACGGAGAGCGTTTGACCAGAGTCCCCTCCACGCTAAGGAGGCACAAGGAGAAAGCTCCCCCCACAAGCCTTCCCCTGTCCCAGCCTTGGCAAGGTCTCCCCCAGCCAGGCACTGGGCATCCCAAGGAACTGCCCGAGCACAGGGGGGATGCGCAGAGCGAGCGCCCGGGCATTGCGTCACCGGGTGGCTGCAGGAGGGATGCGGTTATAACATCCACCACGCTCCCCCAAAGTCAGGAATCTGCTTAATCGCAGCACCAGTCCCTCCCACACAGCCCTGACAAACAACTATCGGCCCCCTGAAAAGGGGCTTCACAAACGATGCAATCAACAGCCCAGCGTCATTTTCAAGAAATACAAATGAGCAAATACATGGTTGCCATGGGAACCCCAAGACCCAGACGAGACTTTTTTGCAGCTTACCAAGCACAGCTACGTTTCACCAGCGCAGCAGGAGCACAGCCCCAGGACCTCAGGCACCACCAGGCACTGCTGAGGAGCACCAGCTCTGTCAGCAATCTGCCCCAAAAAGCTCCACCCTGGCTGATTGGCTCCAGGGGACACCCCTGGGGATCCCCTTCTCCCTCAGGTCACCTGTGCTTTGGCTCTGTGGCCTTCAAGGCTGACCGGTTTTACGAGCAGAACCCGCAGCGGGAATTCCTCTCGTTAGCTCTGCGCCTCACGTCCTGGCAGCAGCGTCTCTGACAATTTGCACTCAGCAGAGAAAGTTTCCAGCCCAGATACCAAGCCCCAGCAAAGCAACAGCGGTTAATAAAAAACTTCACCATCCTTTTCAGGTGTCTGTACAGCAGAACCCTGCGCCAAAAGGGGGACGGGGCTGCTGACCCACGGACCACCGCTCCCCATCAAGGCAGTTGTCGCAGGAAGCCTGGAAATCCTTGGCCACAAAGACAGGGAGACTTTTGGGGCACCGCTGAGGAGCAATGGACAGCAAAACGGGCCCTGGTGCCAGCGTGAGGCAGCCCCCGCGCTGAGGCAGCCCTGGCCGGGGACCCCCGGGCTGGATGAGCCCCCGGCAGCAACGAGCCTCTCTGGGGGAACTGACCCTGCTTGAAGCGCCACTCGGCCACTGCAGTTAATTAAGGCGCCATCACACGTCAGCAACTTGCCCGGTTTATAAATCTGCCTTCAATCGCGTCGCTGGCCCTTTCCCTGCCAGCCGCCTCAGCCCAGCCCCCTGCCCGTCCGAGGGGCGCCGGCTCAGCCGTGCCCAGGAGACACGTTTCCCAGCAGGTTGGTCCCAGCCAGCTCCCACCACCCCGCTGGTTCCCTGGCAGCAGCAGGGAGCAGCTGGTGCGAGGTGGGGTGGGAAAACCCTCCCGCAGAACAGGAGGAACGTCTCGGTGGGGGGATTTAACGCTAACACCACCGCATCGATCGGTAACGCCATTTACCACAAGGTTTTGTGGTTTGGGGTGGTGTCGGACCTCACTGCCACAGCCAGTGACTGTCTGCAGTTCACTCCCCGAGCTGCTGGAAGCCTTTCTTCTGGCCCTGAGATATTTTTGTTCCCTGTCAAAGGGATCCGCTCTGCAGCATTCTCGCCCGGGGCAGGAGCTGCTCCGCTACGCCGGCAATTAAAAGCGGGGGAAAGCAGGGCGGGGAGAGGAGATGCACGAGAAAAAGCTCACAGTTCAGCTGTGCAGGCCTTATCCTCCCAGCGATTTTCAAGGGGAAAAACATATTACCAAATTAATAGAGGAAAGGACAGCCCGGCCCAGCCCCGCCAGCCGTCTGCACAGCCGAGATTAGAAACCGGGGAGGAAGATGACGGCCAGGCTGCCTGCGCCTGGGGTGGATGCTGCCGGCTGGCAGCACCGCTGGGCACCACAACTCTTGTCTCCCCAGCAACATCCCCGGACATCCAGCAGCATGTTTCAGGAAATAAAGAATAATAATATCCAACCCCCCTTAAAAAAAACAGAAAATCAAGAGACACATGGTGCAGGCAGGCCCGCCGCTCCCACCTGCCGTGCCAGGGCCACGCTCCGCCCGCGGCCGGGGCCGGTATTGTCTCTACGGACCAAAAAATGGGGTATAGGAGGGTAAAGACATTTGGCACTAATAATTATTTTTGTTCAATCCCAGGCTATGTCACACAATGCTCACACTGCCCCCGACTTCCCTGTGTTACAAAGGAAGATGTCCAGCTCCTACAAAAAACTCAGAGGCGTCAAAGGACCATCCAGCATCTGCCACTCACCAGCGATGGGCAGAGAGGTGGGGGGGGGGTCCTGCTGCTGCCGGGCTTCCCAGTGCCTGCACCGTGTGGCAAGGCAGGACAGAGAAACTCAGGATAGCTGGGGGGTTAGGGGTGAGATGAGGAGTACAGAACAATAAAATAAAAAGTCCAGCCTGAGGAGCTGGAGCTCCTCCCGGCCAGCTAAAGCCTGGGACCGTCTGTGCTGAGGGAAAGGCACATCCCACCTTCCACCAAGCACAGACCTCGACACAGCCGCTAGAAGTTCATTAGGAAGGTGAAAACTCCTGTTGTTTTCTGCATTTTGTTTGATTACTGTGAAGCAGAAGACACTAGCGAGGGAAGAAGTGTTCTCGGTTGGTTTTTTTTAAAGGAGGGACCCTGGAGCCCCGGGAGAAAGCCGGGGGCGGCTGCCAAACAAAGCCCCTGTTAACTTTGGTCCTGACTTTCAGGTCACGCACATTCAGCCCTTTTTACCTGGAAATGAAGATGTTAATTGGAGCTGACAGCTTTCACAGGTTTCCCCGTTACCAATATTTTTAGCCACAGTAGGGCCCAACTCTTCAGACGCTTTCCCAAGGGAAGGTTTTAACCTTTCTCTGAAACATCTCACGCCACCCGCAGGGGAAAAAAAAAGGTTTTTTGGCTCGAGGTGTACTGAGCCCCAGCCGCGATGAGCTCCCGGCTCCTCTGGACAGGGACATATCAGGAACAGGGAAAAGACACCGGGGAGAGGCGGCCCGGAGCAGAGCTTGGCACTGCGCGGCAGCATCTCCCAGCAGAGCAGTCGCCCCTCCAGCACCCCGACCTGCCCATCGGGGTGCTGGGCGAGCCCGAGGGGTTCTGCGGGGTGTGCTGGCCCCAGGCCCCTGTGCTGCGGCTGATCTCCTCGGTGATGGGACCAGCCCTACAGCACCGGCGCTGGGAGCCAGGAGCGTGGTCCGTGGGTGCCCTGGTGGCAGGCACAGGACCCATCCGTAGATGGCTTCTAGGGCAGCAAAACAGTTGCTCAAGCCCTTTTTCTGGCACAGATCAGCTCCTACACATTGACACTTGGTTGGCTTGTTGGAGCCAAGAACATTTTGTTTTTACAGGTGGTTTCATTTACTACTGTTACTATCTGTGTGTAATTCCTTGGTTCGAAATGAACCAAAAGCCTCAAGAAACCATGTTCAGTGCTGTCTCCTGCCCAGGACTGAAAATTATGCAGCTTGCTTACTCTGCATATATACATTATTTTTTTTTAAGTATGTGTTTATACATATAAAAATCCATTAAAAATATTTATGTGTGTATATATATATATACGTATATATGTATATATATACATATAAAATGATATTACCAGTGTTTCCTTATTTAGAAACCCGCTCCAACACCCATGTTCCACTTACACCACCACTGTCACCCCCATCAAGTTTTGCAGAAATCTATTTATTTTAGCCGAAAGCTGCGTCGACACCCCGGGAAGGAGTTAACGGCTCCCAGCAGAGCTGGGAGTTACTTACCAGTTACTGACCTCATTGCATCCACTGCGATCACTCTGGAAAGTCTTAGTTTTGAAATTTTATGTCTCCAAGATGGTGACATCAAGAGAGACCGGAGTTTTGCGAGGATGCTCTTACTCATCTTCGCCGGCAGTGACTGAGGCGGTGATGCCGTGTGGCTGGTGGGGGACAGGTCAAGGGCAGGGTGTGCACACACGCCGCCCCAGGGACCCCAATGAACACTCAGGGTCAATAAAATAAACTTTCCCAGGTGCCCACACCCCCCCCGATGCACCTTTTTAATACAGAGTCCACTGGGGTAAAACATGCTCCTTCTGCACGAGACCCCACGTCCCTGGGGAGTCGCTGCTACTTGAGCACCAGAAAGACGGAGGAGCCTCTGCCTGCTGTTTGCTGTTTATTTTAGCGGAGAGAAAAATCACACACACACAAGAGGCATTTTGCATAACTTAACAGGATATAATGCGTTTCCTCCACTCTTCACAGATCACTGGGCAAAATCAGTTCCTACACACGGCTATTTTTCTGGTACTAACAAAAAAATTTTTGGTGCATTGGTAAAATCACAGGTTTCCTCTAAAACACGGTGATAGTTATCTGGACCCCACAGCCAGGCTCGGGCTTGGGGGGCTCCTTCACTGTTTAACACAGCACCCGGCACCGTTTGCCCGGGGGGAGGGCGAGCGCTGGGGTCATCCCTGCGGTGCTCGCAGGAGGGATTGTGCAGCCGGGGTCTGGTCGGGGATGCTGAGTAGCTCCGCGGCTCCGCCGCCCATGCCACATCCCAGCCGCTCGCCCCCAGCACGCCTGGAGAGATGACCCGAAATGGNGGGGGGGGCATGGGCAGCACCGGCAGCCTCAGTCCAGGGCCAGCGAGGGGATCTTGCAGACGAAGGGGAAGGCTCTGCCACAGGCGTTGTCGTTCCAGGAGCGCAGCGCTACCCGCCCAAAAAACCAAGGCATTAGCCAGAAAAAGGCACAAGGAGGTAACCATGCACGGGCCTCAGGAGCAGGACCTCCTGCTGCTGCAGGAGGCTTTCCCTGGATGTCCTCCTATTTGGCGGCTCCCAGCCCTGCCCCCTCCCAGTATCCCCATCTCCATCCCGGGGACGCTGGCGGAACGCCTGGCCCTGGCTCGGACACGGGAGCAGGGAGGCAGCTGCAGACACATCCCAGTACCCCGCAAAATATCAACAGGTCACATGTGGACCGGGTGTCCAGGCACGTCCACGAGGTCTGGATGCACCTTCATGGTCTCACGGGCAATGGGGGCGTGAGGTGGGATTTTTGAGCAGGCAGGGTATCCCCCACCTGAGCGAGATGCCCCTGGCCTGGGCGAGGGAGGGGAAAGACGGCAAACTGAGGGGTGTTTCATGGGCTGCTGTGGGACGGGAAATGGGAAAATTTGACCTCTGACTAAATTCAGTAATTCTTCAAAGTGAGTGATGCTCCTGCCGCTGCTACGGGAGAGAGGGAGATGGGCTGGGAGCAGAGGGAAAGCGAGTGTGTGTGTCTGTTTGTGGTGAAAGATAAAACACATCCCTTCTCTGCAAAGAAATAAAGAAAATAATAATAAAAAATTCAAATGGAAGCCCTCAGCCTGCCAGCAACCCCTTCAGAAAAGCACGAGCCGTGGTGGATTGAATTTGTTCACATGCAAATAAGATGTGGTGTGCCCCGAGCCCCGGCACGGCACTCACCGCTGCTGTGCCTGTACCAGATCTGCACGCAGTCCTCCTCCTCCGGGATGGAGTGGATCCCGTCGTCGGGCTGACTGCCATCCCAGTAGTGGTAGTCGTAGGAGGAGCCGTCCGTCCACTCGAAGTGGCCCTCCTGGTGCAGGGCGAGCCGAGAAAGGTGTTTTGGGGGGGGTCCCGCTCCTGGGCAGCCCTCATCCCCATCCCCACCCCCGGTGCCACACAGCCCCAGGACATGGGGACAGACTGTCGCCACTCAGCAAAGGCCAAACAGCTCGTTTGGGTTTCACACCTGAGAACTCGCCCTGGAAAGCCCCAGCATCCGCGGTGTTCTCACCCACCAGGGGCAGCCCAGAAATTAAACCCATGTGTTTTTTTAACACACCCACCCAATGCTGTGTTCCTTTTCCTTTCCCAATATCTACAAAAAAATTGCTGGCATGGGACTGTTCTCCTGGTGGCCTCCATTTTTCTTTGTTACATATTAGACCACATATTTCCAACGTGTCAGCTTTGAAACGTTGCGGAGTATCACAAGCAAGCCATGGAACTCGGTGATTTCTGATACTGAAGATGTTTCAAGCTTATTTGCTCTTCTTGGACCAGCAGTACAATACTCTTTCTATTAATCCACTGACAAAATATGACATCAATAATTAATAATTATTAATCTATTAATTCTAGTAACACTTTTCTTTTAAAGGCAGCCTGGAGGAGATGAAACGACAACCTCCCGCGTGCGCTGCACAACAGACCCCATGCCAGCACCACTGATGGGGCTATGAGGAGCGAAGGGGAGACCAAGCGGCTTTCCAGGGGGAAGCCTCAGAGAAGCGCGTTCTTCCCACAGGCTTACAGGGAGCTCTCACCTGCCGCAGGTCATTGAGCCCCATCCAGATGTCGGTGGGGATGCCCGGCACGCGGCTGTTTACCAGGTCGTACACGAAGACGTTTTCTTCCCAGCTGGGAAAACAGAGGAACACGGCGCTGCTGCAGGGGTCTGTCAGGCAAACGGTCAGGCCCGTCCCTAGGCATTCGCCCTACGGCACGGCCAAGGGGGTCCCCCTCTCCTAACTGCTGGGGTTACTTCCCTGGGTCTGTGCAAGAGGTGCGTAGCTGGGGGGAGAGATGGCAGAGAAGGAGTGGGGGGGAAAGCCTGTGTAATCATGTTGTATTTCTATTCCTTTTTCAAGAGTAAAAAATTCAGTTTGGGGGAATTTAGGGAATACTACTTCTGTTCTCGTGCCAGGCCAGGAAAAGGCATTTTTTACATCGTTTTTGTGTGCCCAGCACATCAGACTTGACCTGGTCGCTGCTGGGGACGGGTGCTTGGGCTGGCGCATGGGCTGCTGAGGCTGAGGCACAGCCTGTGGCTGGCACACAGGCTGCGCTGTGGGAACGGGACTTTGTCCCCATTTTCCCTCTTCCCCAGGTCGTGCAGGGTGGGATGACGTGTTCCTGCGCACCTCACCTGTGGATGGAGGCCAGCTTGGCTGATCTGATGCCAATGGAGAACTCGGCGCAATAGAGATCAGCTTCAGCCCAGGTTTTGTTGATGGGGAAGTACCGGTAGCAATGGCCTTCGTACTCCGTCCAGAAGAGCGGGCAGGAGTAGGCGTGGACGGGCTCCGGCACGGCTGCGGGCAGAGCAGAGGACATCCAGCAGCCAAGGGCAGAGCAGCGCGGCCGGGCAGCGGCGCAGGCAGCGGAGGCAGCGCTGCCCAGCCCTGCTCCCCCCACCTCACCCGGGCAAACCAGGCAACTGCTGCAGACGCCGTGCAGAACCCAAACCACGCCTTGTAAAAACTGGGGGTTTCTCAGCCTCGGCATCTGCCTAAACCAGGAGGGACGTCTCAAGGCAGTTTGACAGCGGTTTAGGCAGAGGGTGCTTAAAATACAGGCACTGACTGTTGCCACTGAGGAAACCGAGATAAGGGCTCCTCTGGGCTCCATCAGGCGCTACCGATGCTGCCGCGCTGGGGTGGGAGCTGACAGCCGGGGGCTGCCGTGTTACGGCCACACTCTGCCACCCTGCTCTCGCCTCCTGCGAGGCCGACCTGCACCTCCTCCCTCCGAGCAAACCCCCTCCGCACGTCCCCAGGCCTGGACGCAGCCACGCACACACGCCCACGTTGGATTTTGGCCCCATAAATAGCCGGGTGAGGCGCACGTGCCGCCGGGAGCGGTGCCAGCCTATCTGCCTCCCGCTGCCAGATAAGAGCTGGGCCCCCTGGGGCTGCTCCTCCTCCCTCACCACTTCTCAGCACAGGGGGGGTTACCCCAAAAGAGGCCGTTCTGGGGGGCAGGATGCATTTCTGGAGCCTTTGCTGCTGCGTAAACACTGCAGCGGCATTAACGCTCCTTTCCGAGCTCCATCCGTGGTCACGCGTGGGGCGATGCAGCACATCAACACACCAGCCAGCACAAACGCACGCGTAACCCCCAAAGCCTGTGGCGCATCGCCTGGACTCTCTTAGCTGCTGGTCTTTGAGCCCTGGGGAGTCGCTGACTTCCGCAGCGCCAGTTCCCCCATCCCCAGGGATCCTGGCCTGGGGTCAGCGCTGCTGCCGGAATGAGCGGGGAGGTGGGCAGGGTGGGGGGAGCAGGGGCTGTGGCACGCATCAGATGCCATGAAACTATCCAAGCAGGTAACAGGCTCAAGCCCAGAGAGGTCAGGGTGGTGCTATGGGGCCCCCGGTACCGAGGGGCTGGGGGGGGAACAGCTTCCCCCAGGGGCGGGGAGAGCAAAACCCTGCCAGCGGCAGCGCGGGACGTGGGAGCGGTGAGGGCAGCACCGGCATGGGGAAAAGGACAGGCAAGGTGAATTCAAAGCAGCTGCGGGAGCGTTTGTGGAGCCAAATCCTTCCCTGCCCTGGGGCAATATTCATATTTCATCAGCTCTTTCCACATGGGGATCGCTGGGTGTTTTACAGACACCCTCCAGCCACATGCTCCTGCCACACACCCTCGCAGGCGACAAACCATAAATGCAAAGAACCTTTTTTTCCTCCTGAACAAGGCATAGAGGCCGAGCCAACTGCCGGTAGCACCCGCTGTGCCGAGCCCCGTGGCTCTGCCACCCCACCACTCCCGCCTCGGGACCCCCAGCCGCTCCCTCCGAAGGAGCCGTGGCTGGGAGCAGCTCTGCACCCACAGCTACAAACCCGCCAAGAGCAGCGAGGGGCTCTCCCACCCTCATCAGCACCAGTTACGGGCTGCAAATGGGAAAAAATAAGGCGTGCTGGGCTGGAAACAAGGGGAACAGCTTTACGGGAGGGCGGCCAAGCCGCAGGCAGCTCGGTGGCAATGCAGGGTGAAGCTCTTGGATTCACACCAGCCATCCTGGCTCTAGGAAAAAACCTAAAAACCACAAATTGTTGCTGTTATAGCACTAGAGCAGAAGGACCAGGAATGCCGAGAGCTGATGCAGTTTCCTGGGAGCCAAGCCCATCTCTCCGCATGGCACCAGCCAGGGGTCCCTGTCCCCACCGAAAGCAAAGCAGAGCAAGGGCAGAGGGTCAAACCCACAGGATGAGGCTCCAGCTTCACTGCAGGGTGCGGATGAGGCACGTCCCCCCGTCTGGGACAGGGCTGGGATTTGGTCCTGGCCCGTGGCGACTCCAGATTGCTGCTCCCTCCTGCCGTGGGCACCCTGGGGCTCTGCGGCAGACAGGCACCACCAGCTCCACCAGCAACTGGGATTTTATTACGGAGGCTGTGAAATGCCTTGACAAACTTGTCACCCCTAGCAGCACAGTGACAAAATTCACAGGGTTTAATCCAGCAGCATCCCCGGCAAACGGGGCCCTTCGCTCCCAAGTGCTAATTGCAGTGGGAGTCCCGGTGCTCTGGCTCCGAGCCGGGTCTGTCGGCGCCCGTCACCCAGGAAAATCGCGCCTGTTTTGTTCCGAGCAGCCGAAACCAAGTCAGAGGTGGAGACAGTCCTTCTTTGTTATTCCCTACTGCTTCCCATTAGGTAGCATTAATGTGATGGGCTTCAGCGAACCAGAGGTGCCTGAAGGAATTTAAGGTTAAATACACCGAAAAGGAAAATATGGGAGGTCAGCCTTTAATTAGCATCTTTTCTGTTAGGTCAGGATCAGAGGCTTTGGCTGTCTCTTTGGAGAACCATTGCTCCCAGTTTTACCAGCAGGAACGACTGGGGGTGCTGCTTTATCTGGGGTCTTCAGGGGCTGTTTTTAGCAGAAAGGCCATAAAAAATGGGATGCATGGCTGTGAGTGTATGAGCCCACTCACGGCCCTGTAGGAAACCCTCATAACTCAAGCCAGCAGCTGCTGATGGCATTTTGATCTCCAAGGGGGCAGGGGAAGCATTTTGGGGCTATTTAGACCAGATCCTCACTTTTAAGCACCCCAGCAAACATCACGCCCAGCAGCACCAGCCCCTCCGCAGCGGGCAGGAGCAGCAGGGCCCCTGCCTGCGGCACGGGGGCTCCTGCCGACCCCACGCCAGTTCATCCATTTGTCCCCAAACTCCTCGTGAAAAGTGATGGCAAGAACCCTGCTTCCCTTTCCCTGCTGACAGTGCGGCAGTTTTAACGTCAGGGCCGTGCTGTAGCGCAGCACCAGCAGAAGAGATGTCCAAACTTGGCTGAGATAAGATTCACATCAGGCAGCTGTTACTAACTCAGAAAAGCGTAAAACAAGAATTTTGAGCCAGAAAGAAAGTTTTGTGCTCACTGGATTTGTGTCAGTGCCAACGAAGCCGGAGCCTTTTTGTTTATTTACTAGCCAAGACCTGCTCCAGAACCACCAGGAAAATCACTTGTCAAAATCTTTCAGAAGCTGGCACCACTCTGCCAAAAAGTTTTGCTTCCCCAAGTGGCCACTTTCCAGACAGAAATAATTAACTGAGAAAACCCCAGTCAGCTTCGCACTTTTTTTTTACTCCAGGATGCTACCGAGGAAGATAAAATACCACAGCGTGACTCCCACGGACTGTGCCAGGGAAGAGCAGGTTTGTTCCTGAGCGGCTTCATCCCAAGGTGCAAAGCTGCCTCACCTCCCGCGATCTGCAGATCTGAGGTATGAAGCTCAGGGCTAGGACAAGGCTGGCAAGAGATGCCTGTGCGAGGAAGACTTCCGGGGCGGACTGCAGCCCCATCAAAGGGTTTGGGACAGCAGGTTGGATCAGGTCAGCGCTGGCAGCAGATGCTCTTCTTGCTGCAGAGCATTGAAGGTTTCATCAACAACTGGTGACTTCCCAAAAAGCTTAGAGGCTTGAGGAGCCACCTCGCTGAAAGGCATGCTCTTGAAAATTGGCTCATCTGTAAGCTAATGCTGCCGTCTGACCTGAAAAAGCCAGCGAACCTCTTCAGCTCTTGGCAAGCGGCTGGGTTTGGAGGGTGTCCATCGACGCCCAAGAGGCTCGTCTGAAGTTGATGACAACGGAGGACAGCTGAGGAGATCCCCATCATGTGCAAGGCTGGGTGCTCCCCAGGGCAGAGCTGCCAGCAGAGCCTCTCCGCTGGTGCCCGAGGGCTGCGATGCCAGCAGCGAGGGACAGGCAGCGCTGCCCAGCCGGTGGTCGGAGCTGGGGCTCACCAACACAGTCACCTCTTACCAGCTCAGCACGGTGGGGACGATGAGCAGCAAGGCTCTACCCTGCATTGGTCCTGCCAGAGCAGCGGGCGGTTACAGGGGATGGGTGAGGCAGCAGGGCTGGGATGGGGGAGCTCCAGGACCGCCCCCCTCCCAAGACGGCTTTGGCAGAAGCAGCCTGTGGTGAGGCCAGGGGATTCAAAGTGCCAGCTGAGCATGTCTCCATCCCACCACAGCCTCAACATGTCTGCCAGCCCACATCCTCTTTACTGAATAAACCCAAAAATAAGCACTAAAACAGGGATTTGGTGGGCAGGAGCGTTTAGCGGGGGCTAAGCTGGTGCTACTGTGTGACACTGAGCTGCCTCAGGTCACCCACGGCTTCAGGAGCACGTCCTTAAGCCCCAACACCACAGTCGTCATGGCCAAACAATCCCATCTCCATGTGATTTGCAGTATTTGTCTTTCATTGACAGATTAAAAACCTGCTCACGCTTAGCACCCACCTGCAAAGCAAGCGGGTCACGGGAGGGTTTTCAGGCTCTGTCTGGGATGGAGGGAGCCGGGGGGGGATGGTATCCACCGACCGACACGACACTCACTTAATAACTGGGCAACATTTTACACTCTGATGTGGTTTTTAAAGCACACGCTCCAGGTTCCCAAGTAAAATTTTAAGCACTAGGTCACACGTGTTGGAAGGAACATCCCTTCACACAGGCTTCGCTTTCCTAAACCCCGTAACAAAACCAAGCTGGTTTTTCACAGCTTCAGATCTTCTGCCGGTAGGTTTGGCGTGGCGAGGCCGTGGCAGGCGGCGGCAGCAGCCCTCCTGCAGCCCCACCGACAGACAGGAGTTATCTTGCAGGGTTTTTTTCCTCCTTAATTAGTTTTGGCGAAGCTCCCACGGATTGGGCGTCTGGCGAGAAAGCCGGGCTGGTATCGATCCTTTTTCTCACGAACCCACCGAACAGCACCCAGCCCCGTTCCGCTCGCATTCCCGCACCAATCTAACGGAGCGCAACGAAACTTGGAGCAGTGACTCCCGCTCGCACCGGCCCCGGGAGAAAGTTCGCAGGAACCTCCAGGGGCAGAAAGCGGCCACCAACAGCTCGGGAGAAGAAGAAAAAGGAAAGAAAAGGGAATAGGGGGGAATCCCTGATTTGTGCCCAGTTTGCACGTGCCCTGAGGGTGGCTGAACGAACCGGGAGCCAGGGCGGTGGCCCGGTGCCACCCACGGCCGTGCCACCCACGGCGCACCGGGCCGCAGCACCGCGCCACGGGAGCGCGCAAACAGCCGGAGCGGGGACGGCTTCGACATCCCGGGAGAGCGACCGGGGCCGCTCTTGGCACGGCCCCCCCGTGCAGAAGAAAGTTAATTCCAAGGAAAGCCAGGGATTTCCGGAGCGGCGGGAGGGGGGCACGCCGGCTGCCGGCCCGCAGCTCGGGGTACCCGCAGCCCACGCCCCGACCGCCGCGCCGCGCTCACCTTGG
>VWZZ01003418.1:1113648-1150844 GCA_013399095.1 Psophia crepitans | reverse complement strand
AGCTGCTGGGGGGTGCGTGTAGGGTGTGAGGTGGGGTGTTTCGGTCGGTGCTTTATTTTTTTTCTCGTCCGCCTGCTTGGTCTGGCTGCTGTTAGCCCCCCACCTCATGTTACCTCCAGGGATGCCGGAGAGACGCGGTCGCACTCCTCCCGGGACCGCAGGCTGTGCCACTGCTCCACGGCTGTCCGGTGAGCGTTGAGCATCCGGCGCCAGTGGTTGGATTCGGGGGCGCCCGTTGAGTACTGCCCGATCACGATCCTCCCAATGAAGTCGTTGCTGCTCTTCACGTTGTGCCCATACACTGAGGAGAGCGGAAAGAGACCGGTCAAGGCAAAAGCATCGCTCGTCCACCCGGACCTCCGCCCCTGGAAAGCCAAACGTCCTGCAAACGCCCCCTCACACAGCACGCCAGACCCCAGCAGTTTTGGGGTATGACTCAGCACCTCAAAAATGTTAGAGGCCGAATGGGGAGTTTGGAAGGAATAAGATAAGCTGTATGACAGATCGAAATACAATTCAAATAAACAGGACACAAATTCACAGTTATGATGGGATTTAGCAAAAACAGGTGAAGTAGAATCCCAGCCTGGTCTGGGTGGGAAGGGACCTCAAGGGATCCAGTGCCACCCCCTGCCATGGGCAGGGACACCCCCACCAGCCCAGGGTGCCCAAAACCCCATCCAACCTGGCCTTGAAGTGGAATTACATCGTGTAAAGAAACGCCAAAAGCCCTGTCCGGGCGCAGCGAAGCGACGACGCGGCCAAGCAGCCCGCGCCTGGGTAAAGGGAGAAGCAGCACCTCAAGCTGTCCTCCTCCAAACGCAAGCGGTATGAACCGTTCCAGTGCTGACCAACATCCTTCCTGACTCGGAGACAGGAATCACACACGTACAGGGCTCAGCAGGACGTTTATGCAGAAACAATTTTCCATAATTATCGCTGCGGCTACTTGTTAAAAGTCCAGGAAAGCAGCCGAGGGAGAGACACCAGCCCAGCACCCCGTCCCTTGGATTAGCCCAGTCTCCTGGAACAAAAGATGGCAGACAGCAGCAAACTCTAATGATGGGCCTGATCCCGGGAAAGCCTGCAAGCTCCCACCAGACAGAAGCAAAAGCACTTTGTGTTCTGCAAATTGAAGACCTGCTTCAGCTCATTAGAAAGTTGAACAAAAGGCTGTGTGAGCTGAAGCCAGGATATCCACGGGCACTGGCTAGAATACTAAGGATTAAAACATCTCCTCAGGAAAGGAAAGGATTTTTAGGAACGAATGTCTGCAGGGGCTCCAAATCCATCCTGGCTTGTGCAGCAAGAGCAAGTTCAAAGAGGGGAGCGCAGCCTGGCGCGGAGCTGTGAGCCCAGCGCAGAGCCGCTGTCCCCAGCAGCACCAGCTCGCCCGGGCTGCTGGGAACCAGCGTGGGCAGCAAAGCCACATCTGGGACTGCCGATGGCAGCACCCCAACACAGCACACACGTGTCCAGGCAGGCAGGACACCAAGCACTAAGCACTCAGCCTCGCTTTTCGCCACACATCTTTGCCAAGGCTGTGTATTTCCCACCATAACACATCCCACAATTAATTAGTATTATTTCAACGTGCTGCTCAGCACCTCTCCCATCCCCACACTCCGCCAAGGCTGGTTCCCAGCCACCGCGCCAGCACGGGATCGGGCTCTGGGCGGCTCGGGTGCCACCTGCCAGCGCAGTCCCAACAACCGAGCCGTGCAAGGTTCCATCTGCCTTTGCACCTCCTGACAGCCCTGACACACAGTTTATGGGCAGAGATGCTTCTGCTCATCAAGTTACCTGGGGATATTTCTGGGAACGGCAAACCTTCCAATGTCCCAAGCATTCCTCCAAATAATTGCACTAAAAAAAAAAATATATAATACCCTGAAGCTCGGAGCATTGTAAGTCTACCCTCAAACTACAGTTAAAAATGAACTGGGGGTACACCCCCCCGTTCGGAAGGCTGCATCTCTTCTGCTCACCGCCATCAGCTCTCTCAGGATGATGCTATCAGCACTCCGTACCGCCCAGGAATTGTCCCTGCCAAGAGCCCAGGTGGGTGTTACCAGTGGCCACCTTTTGAGGATGCGGTGAAGAATCTGAAGCCATCCATCTCCAACTAGCACACAGCCTGCCAGAGTTATTAACGAGTTCTCCTACACGGCAATGGATCACAAGTGTAGCTAGCACGGCGATGCTGCGTGTCCTGCTGTGATTTATTACCCCAGAGAAAACAAACGTCGTGATAAAATCACACAGAAGTACCCCCAAACCAAATGCCTCCCTAATTTTTCATACAGGAATTTTTTTTCTTCTATTTTGCCCAGAATGAAAGAAGATGCAGCCTAATCCTGGGACACAATACCACGTAATTTAAACCAAGAAGTCTTAAAGGTCATCAATTAATCACAGGATAAATTAACAGTGGGGAAGTTCCCCAGGCATACCAATTCTTCAAAACTAACCCGTGTCAGGTCTGTAAAACGAGGAGGTGTGCTAACTCAAGGGAACTGTTATTTTACTGTTGAGTATTTTGAATTCTTGTAAAGTATCTTGCTAATCTCATCATGTCCACTAATTAGCATGTTGAATCCTTTAGGGTATTAAGGAGCTAATTACACCAGCACTGTTGCTTCCATCGTTAACTAGTTCGGATAACACAGAGGCAGACTTACTGCTGAGGAACAGGGAAGATGTTTTCCAAGGCCAAAGGCTTCCTGGCACACGGACCGTAAGGGGCAGTGCTGGATCTGACCTCAGGCTGACAAGCTCACAGGTTCCCCACAGCAGCTTTCTCAAAAGATGAGAGATCTTTGGCTGCCAAAAATTCAGCTTCACTTACGAGTTCACAAGCCTTTAAAACTCAAGGACATGCCTTTCTCGGAGGCTAATTGCTTTATTCCCCTCTTAAAACAGCCAGTATTTGCTGAGCAAATTTGCTGATGGTTGAGCTGCCCAGAGCTGTTGGACCTCCCCCAGGAGAAGGTGCTAAAGTTGGTACTGCAAAGGAGGCCCTCTTCTTCGCTCACATTTGACCACGTTTTTCCCTGTTGCTGTCACTGGTTCTTCCAAGAAGAGCTTGGAAAGGAAAACTGCAGGAGCCCGTAAGCGCAGGGGAGAAGCCGAACGCCAAGGCTGGCTGTGGCGCCGGCACTCGCTGCACCGCGGGCTGCAGCAGTGCTGCACCGCGGGCTCCGGCACGGTGCGGGGAGGGGAGCAGCTCCCCCCGTTCCTTCCTCTGCTGCAGCGATCACATCTCAAACAGAGGAGGAACCATTTCCGTGACCACCACCAGGCATGCACTAGCCATGACACTTACTATGTCACTCACACTCACGTCTGACACCTCAGCCTGCTCCAAAGCCCAGCAGCAGCGGTGGACATCACACTCCGGATACAGACCCTAAACGTACCGCTCGCGTACCGACCAGCGGTCCCAGACACGACCCCCAAATGACAACTTTTCCAGACACAAGGCGAGCTGCACACCATTCCCTGCCGGGAAGGACCTGCCGACGCAGCAGGCGTTTGAGGGGGGACCCGCAGCCCCTCAGAGCAGGAAACCCTGCGGGACTGCGGGGGGGCCACCAGCCCGCGCACGGGCAGGCTCTGCCAGAGCCCCTCTGCTTTTTGCACACACCCCCCCACCATGCACACAGCGACCCACGTACCACGACTGCAGTCCCACCTGCAGCGCAGCCAGTTCCACACAAGCTCATGCCTTCAGCCTCAGGGGGATAGAAGCACCCGCTCGTTCCTTCCAGCTTCTTCCCCGGCAGGGAGAGGTGGGGAAGCCCCCGTGGCCCAGCCCACGGCACCGCAGCCGGGTGCTGCGCCAGGCTGAGCCCAGGCTACAGCGCCAGTGGACTGAGCTGTGCTCCCTGATGTCTGAGAACCCCCTTCCCGAGCCTGAAAGGAGCTCAGAGTAGGTTTCAGATTAAATCTGCTCCTGGCCACAAAACCCAGTAACTCCATGGAGCTGCTCAGAAGCAGAAAAGGAGGCAATTATCATTTGGGGTTTCAGACTGACCCAGACTCTGGATACGGACCGGCAGACGCCACTTTCCATTAAGAAACCTATTTTCCTGACAGAAGCTACACACCTGATCTCATGAGCTCTCTTTTGACCGTTGCAGTCATTTACACAAAAGCAACATCCATTTCCAGCCCAACACAGAGCAGAAAGCAATTAAGGAAGCAGAGGTCAAATCAATTCCTTCTGCAGCTGCTCTTTACCGAGGGATGCATTTGGAAACAGAAAGGCTTCTTTAAAAAAAAAAATCTCTTTATAATAGAAATGCTGAAATATGAAAGAAAACTGGGTTCACTTATGTCCATTAGAAGGGTTGAATTCTTGAGGACAAGTAATGCGATGTAAATAAAACATTCTCGTGTTGATGCAGCACTCCTAAATGATCCGTATCAAACCGACGGGGGCCTGGTGCTACGTGAAACTTGTCCTTGGGGTAGCGCCCCATGCGCCCCGCGGGGCTCCTGTGTGGGAGGGCTGGCTGGGGGCATCCCCCGCCTGGCTGCCTGCTCCCTGCAGGGCTGAGCAGCATGGCACGGTGGGTGCGGGGCACTGCACAGCCCAGAGCTGCCCCCCCGCAGCGACTGCCAGGGGATGCGCCGGGACGCGGAGCTCCCGCTCTTGGCTCCAGGTACAACTCCAGCCTGAGCTGTGCCTGGTCTCCTACCACCCCCGCTCACGTGGAATTGCTTTTCACCCGGCCGCAGCTTCGCATGTCGCTACGTGATCCGGCACCCGCCTCCAACCCCTGCGGTTGCCTGGGTGGCATCAGCCCTGGCACCGAAACGCTGGATTTTACCTTCTCCTTTGCCTCTACGCTGAGACTTGCAAGCCGAGCCCTGTGAAAGCATGACTGCAGGCTGCCTGTGAGGTAGGAGTTATGTGCAATGGTAAAATCTACGCTGGCGTTTCAGATACTAACTCATCCTTTGACTGGACATAGCAGCCTTGTAATGACCAGGAAGGAGCACTAACTCAGCGAATTTCCTTCAGCTAACTTCAAGGCTACCAGTGCCATTTATGTGATGGGGGACAAGCTTTGCGCAGAAGCACCTTGCTCAGCTGGGGACACAGAGCACCCCTATCTCCCGAAAACCCTCTGGCAGACGTGCCCAGCAGTTACTCAGCAGTTACGGCCACGCTGCTCCGCCGAGTACAGCCGCACAGCGCCTCTGCTGCCGCCGGCAGCTGCCGGAGCACCTACTGCAGCCTCGCCGGGAGTAACAGCCAGAGGAATCCCAGCACGGAGAAGCAGCTGGGAGCACCAGCACAAATAATTTAACTTTTCTTCAGTCACCTACATCACTTACCTGCAACACAATTAAAGCCATTGAACTCGGAGAGGAGGGGAAAAAAAATGCAGCAACGTGCCTCTGTTTTTCCATCTGTGCTCTCATTCAGGGTGGACATCAGGCAGAATGTTTTCACCTAATTCACATTCGTTTGCCATTAGCTTATTTACAGCACACCGCCACCCAATTCTCTAACAAATTGCCCCCAAAGCTGTTTTCTTTTTTAACTTCTTTTAAATGCAATTCAGTTGCAGCCTGCGTATTTTAAAAGGCCTTCATTAGTGGGGCACTCCTCGGCGCAGCTCACGTGCACCCCTCCGACACGCAACGCCGCAGCACAACGCACCAACCAGCGCGGTTACAGAGCCCCCCTGGCGCTGCGGGGGCCCTTCCCAGCACAGCAGACACTGCACAGGAACCAGCACCCCCAGAGAACCCGAGGGCCCTTTTCTTTTCCTTTCCACTAGAGGATAAAGCTATTCAATACAAAACCTAGCAAAAATCCAGCTTAATTTTTATAGCTGGTCTGGGGGAGACTGTTGGGTGCTTGGGTCAACCACCAGGCTTGGAAATCATTTAAAAAATCCTGCCCACTGTTACACACCCTCGATTGCTGTTGCCACAGCCTGTAAACGTTTCACCTGATTCCGCTGGCCTGGCAGGCCAGGAGGGGATTAAACACCTACACGGTAAATATTCCCTCTGCAAGGGCTCTGCAGCACGGCACACCCCACCCTGCAGCCCAGAGACCTGCCCGCACCCCTGCGCCGCGAGCTGCAAAACCCACCCCCAGGAACCTCCAGCATCCCACCCCGGCGGCCACCCCGCACGCTGTGCCCGGCCCCACCCTCAGGTTACAGCCAAAGCGGGGGAAAAGGGAAAAACCAGCAGAGACGTGCGCGAGGCTGCACACAGGCAAGCGAGCAGCGGAGCGTCCCCGAGGACACAGGGCTCGGGAGACCACGGCGTCTCGCTGGCAGGACCCGCAATCCTGTTAGCACCGACCCACCGACGCTGTTTCACACGCCGGCACCGCTCACGCAGGCAACGCTTCGCGCCCCACCCTTCGTGGGGAGACACCAGCGCCCAGCCTGGTCTGCGCTGGCACCGAGCTCCGCCATCAGCTAACGGGTCTGAGCCGTCAGGTTAAGCAGGTCTGGAAACCACTTCTGAGCCGCCTGACACCCATATTGAAGCGCTGCTCGGCACAGAGGGGGTGCTGCTGGGAGCAGGCGGCAGCAGGGCTAACGACGCGCACCGCGCAGGTACGGACCAACCTCTGCCCCTCGCTCCGTGAGCGTGGCCCCTTATATTTAGTGGGGAGGCCACAAAAGCACAGGAGAAGACGCAGTGGCTTCACATTTATCAATTTGATCTCCAGCAGGCTCTGATGCTTCCCAGCATCGGCTCCGCCAGGCTGCTCCCCGCAGGGTCTGCGCCTGGCCGGCTGCAGAGGGAATGGGAACCGCCGAGCGCAGGGCCGAATCCCGGCCACGCGCTGCCCCGCGTGGGAGAACACCACCACCACACCAAGGAAACTCCCTCTGGAAAAGCAGCTTCCCTCCCGCGAGGGCAGCCCCTCTGCGCTGGCTGGGGCAGCCTGGGGCTGGCACCCTGCGGACGCAGCCGGCGCTGCGCCCCGAGCCGGGCGTTTGGCTGACAGGGGTCCGGCCTCAGGGAGAGGAAAGTCCTGTAGGAGAGAGCAGAGACCCAGGGAGCAAGGGAACGCAAATGCACCGGCGAGTCCTGCAGAGGTCTCAAGGACACGCAGGGATGACACCGCACGAAATTATCTCATCTGTTGCAACAGCCCAGTGGACACTGAAAAGGGATACGTACCGCTGGCTTTTTCCACCACTAATTCCTCTCTTTTTTTATTTTAATTGCATCTTAATTCTCCACACTGTGAGCCCCAGATCCAAAGCAGCCCAAGAATGGCTCCCTGCGTATTTACACACCTCACACCAACGGGCGCCAACGCCGTACAAACGGAGGAGGGGGTGGCCACGTGGGAGAGACAGCCTCTGCCCGCACGCGCACGCGTCCCCTCCGATGGCCACTAACATTTTTCCTCATTTGATACACAGAAAGATTATGGCCCTGTGAGACGTTTCCACAATTCCTTTCACCACAGCACGAGTACAGCAAGACGAAATGCCGAGGTCGAGAGGGGCACAACGCTGCCTAAATTAATGGGCTCAGCAAAACGAGCCAGCACTGACAACCAGCCTGAGGAGAGGAGGGTTTGCGCCTTTCTTGAGGAGAAGAAGATTCCCAAAGATTCCAGAGCGCTCCAGGACAAGCAGTTTCTGCCGTGCCTGCAAGGAGGTGCAGTTATTAGCTAAGTCAGCCCACTTGAAGAATCTAATTTTGCCTTCTAAGCAAGCAACAGATTGGCTCAGGAAGCGTCAGCATCTTGTAGCTCTCACCAGGATTAATAGTGCCTCGCTCCTTGTGAGAGCAGCGAGCCTGCTGCAAAAAGCCAAATCCACCCCTGGAGCCTCTTCCCCGAGTGACCCTGACCAGAACTGGGCTGCAGGACCCCACTTGGTGTCTCCCACAGACCCTCGCTGCCCACTCTGCTGTCACCTGCTCCGCTGTCGTGGAGACCGGGAGGCCACAGATGGGGATGTGGAGGATGGAGAGCAAAGGGACCTTCCTCCTCCCAGAAGGGCTCCAAAGCCTGCGCACGGTCCCTGCTGCAGGGAGGCTCTGCCAGGCCGGGCGGTCTCCAGGAGGCCGAGGTCTCCCTGTGCCCCTCTCCCACCGCCCCAGGAGCAGGAGATGACCTCACAAGAGCTGGGCCACCTCGTGTGGCCAAAGGACCTGGAGCAAAGCAGCCGGGATGGCAGGAGGTGCCGTCCAGGAGCGCTCTGCTCTCCCCAGACCAAGCACGGACCATATGGTGTCCGGTGCATAAATACATGAAGTACTTTGTAACGCCAGACACAAAGGCCAAATTCTGATCTAAATTAAACAGGTATAAATCCCCAGAAAATCCAGCGCTGACATCAATGTTTTTCTCCTTTCCCCGCTCCTTTGGCTGAGATAGGATTACACGGGTTTCAGCACAGATTAGATTCTGCTTCTGAGCTCCAGATACGTGGACTATACAGAGTCCAATGCTTCAGAAACACAGGTCTAACAGACAACAGGAAAGCATTTTCTAGCAGCAAGATGCCTAATTATCCATCCATCTAAGAGACATCACGGTCCCCAACACGATAGCATTTCAAAACAGAAACCACTTCTTCCTCCTGCATTGCAGCACAGGGAAGAAAATGGTTTCGTTTGCCTCGTATATTAGAGGAGATGACTTTTCCCCAAATATGTGTGCAAAAGACAAAGTGCCTGAATATTTTTGTGGGAAAGAAAAAGCAATAGGAGAAATGAGAGATGAACATCTGGAGCAGCAAGTCAAAACGTAGATGTGTGATGACCCCAAACACATTGCGGTTTTCATCCCTGCAAACGGGCACCTAAAGATGGTGCTGGCATCTCAAGGTCATGCTTCCACACAGCAGGGCAAATCAAAATTCAGGTGTATTTCTGGAGAAGCCTGAGGACAAAACCATTATCAGCCTTCGACCTGCTCAGCTAATTGGGACATTTGGAAACCAGCCTGTTAATTAAAAAAATAGCACTGAAAAACCTCACCACCTCTGCATCCCATTCCCAGGACTTTCACAAATCTGCAGTGCAGGCAAACACCAAAGCTTCATCTTGTCTCCAACATCTACACAAGTCTGACCACCAGAGCTGATGGGGAAAAAAAAAGTATAGTTTTAAGGCCTGAGGAGCTTCAGTCACCTTCTCCTAACCAGGACTCAAGCGGCTTGGAGACCCAACTTTAGGATTCACCCAGAATAAATCCTGGTTAGTTTTATCTCCAGCCACGAGGGGAGGGGTGGGTCTGTGTGCTGTGAGCCCTTGGTGCAGCAGTCTGTCCCTCTGCCTAACCTGGGCTCACTGGGAAGGCGAGGTCTGGAGCTGACGACCACCTTCAGCTTTGGCCCATCTCCATACTGCCTCTTCTGCCAGGTCAGGGCTGCTCTCCTCCCCACCACCACCGCGCACAGCCCAGAAACTGTCTCATGTGGATCAAGAGCACGCCAAAACATTTTATATCGAACGTCCAAAAAATGCTCGTTAGACACATACAAAACCAGACTGGTCTGTGCCAGGGCATCTCCAACATGCCAGGAGTGAAGGGCGACAGCGGGCCAGAGCTGTGCTCACCAGTGCTGTCTGTGCCCTTGGTGACCCCTTATTCCATATACAGAAACATCCCAAGACATCCACCTCCAACGAGAAGTCAGGATTTCAAGGAGGACCCAGTTCCTCTCCTCTCAAGCTGTGCTGCCACAGAAGGAATGAACATGCTCCAACAGGCAGTATTTCTTCAAAAAGAAAACACCTCAGTGAAAGCAAACCAAACCACCCAGAACTGCACCGGCAGCAACACACACCAACGATATGGGGGTTTTTTATCTAAAAATTCAAACTTCATTAAATGGTCCTCAAATTTTTCCAATGGCCAAGGGAAAGGAAAAGGAGCCAATAGAGGAACCAGGTATGCTGCTATTGAACAGCAACCTGTTAGTTTAATCAAGTACTGCCTATTAACTCGAAGTTGATTAGAGCCCTGGGATAAAGCATCTGAGCGATCCGGGGGTCTGCAGACACGCGCTGTGCATGGTATTGTCAGCGCCCCTCTGCAGAAGCCATGGAAACCACGGGGGTAGGTGTGCGAAGTCTCACTGTTCAACAACGCTCCCTTGGGAACTCAAATACTTACAAAAATCATTTTTAAAAATGGTCCTAAAACATTATAGAAAAGAGAGACATGGTCCATTTTTAGAACATGCCGACGGGTGAAGAGAATGAGATAAAAAAATCCCACAAATGGTTCAGAAGAGAGAGTGGTTGTGAGCTGCCTCCTCAGCCACCACTATGAAGAACACCTCAGCAGCTGTCACGCACATAGCAAGGACACTCTTCCATCAACCAGCAGAGCCTGCCCCAGCCCGCTCCACTCCCGGGGCAGAGCATCTGTCCCGCTGGAGCCCTGGCCACCCTTCATGTGGGAACGGTGAATGGGACGAGCCCCACGACCGCTCTCCATCAGACACCATCAGCCCCGATGCTTGTCCCAGCTCCACCGACGCTCTCAGCCAGGTCAGACTGCACAGCGGGTTTTCCCTCTGCCTTTGCACAGACGTACCCAGAGCAGGAAAATGATTTTTCCCTCTTTGGGGACTCTGCTTGCTTCACAAGCCCTGAAGATCCTACCATCTAAAGATGTACAAGAGCTTATTTAGATGGAGAAAGACACACACAGTCACCACAGGACCTCGAGGAGACATATATTCCCTAACCGTGAACGCTGAAGGTTGTATTTTTTATGGTAAGTGATCAAAAGATGTTAACGAGTCACCAAGATGCAGTTTGCCCCGGAGCGCTGACGTTTTTTACTGGGCCATCTGGGCTTTACTGCAGCGCAAACAGCATTACTGATGGCTGTTATTAACAACATTATAATGATTAACAAAACACCACAGAGCTTGGATTTCAGGTGTCATCTCCCCTCCTGCCGCACTGCCCTGCTTTTCCAAAGGTTAGGCTGGGATTTAGAGGACAGTCTGCCCAAAATCCATCAGCGGGGAGAGCACGGTGTCTCTAGACACCCAGCATCCAGCCCTCCTGAGCGCAGAGGCCGCAGCCACACCTCAAATATCCCTTTTTCTGCTTGGAAATGACCTCGGGCAGCAGCTGACAGCCCTGCTGCTGGGGCCAGACTCCACCTTCTCCTTACCGTGGGACAAGGAGTAATTAACGCCTTTGTTCGCAGGTATCCGTGGTGAGGAGAACGCACTGTCTCCTAAAGCCTGGCCCGTTGCTCTGCGAGAGGCGAGCCCACGGCTTGCACTGGAGCAGAGGACGGCACGTGGGGGATGTGTGTCGGGTTGCCAAAAAGCAGAAAAAAGAACCACCCCAAAAAGCGCATTGGTTGCAGTATGTGTACGGATGCTCATTGCCCTGACAACACGTTTGATGGAGTAAAGGAAAATCAATCATCTTCTCCACTAGCTGTTTCCTCACTCATCGTCCTTTTTTTTCTGCCCGGACATCAGACTTGCTGTGAGTATCGCTCCCTTTCCTGGTTTTAGCCTCTTTTGGTGAGAAGCTGTGAACAGACGATACTTGTGGCAGCGATGCTGACCCTGGGTGCCTCCTCCTGGAGAGCACATCTCCACCTCAGGCCATCCCACCTCATTTTGGGCACTAAACCGGGACATGTGAGTTAGCTGCAGCTCCAGTAAGCATCTGAGGTAGGACCAGAAAGGCAGCGCGTACAAGGTGTCCTGCACCAGTGTGGAACGAGAAGCATTTTGGTCTGTAAAAGCCAGAGATTTACAGTGTTGAATCCTAGTATGCCGTTGGAGGAGGAAAGATCTAAGAACCATCCCAAACCCCCCAAATCTTGGCTAACGCCGAGTTCGCCCTGTGCACCCCGTCTTGGAGCACCCAGTGTCCGTCTCCTAGTCCAGTTGCACGTGTACCCTGCGTTCGGTCCGAAGTCCAGAGCACCGCCAGGAAAGCGGGGAGCAGGACGGTGCTTTAGAGAAAGCCGCCCGCCCGCACTGTCCGCACACGCAGCCCTTGCTAAGGCTCTTCCCACAGCGCGCTGCACCCGGGCAGTTTGAGTCGAGACGCGCACGAGATAAACACGCAGGGGAGAAAAAAAAAATTAATCTTACTTTGTCCAGATAGTGCCTCACTTTGCAGCGTGGCACCAGCCACACAGGGGGAGCCAGGAGCCGGCAGGGACTGGCACAGCTCCACTGCCTTCCAGTGAAGTCAAGCCAATGCAAAGACAGCTGCAGACTGGGTCCAAAACATGAAGCCACAAAAAAGGTTTCTTTAAATTATTGAATATACACTCACTTCTGGCTCCCATGACTCCTTTTACAGCTCGCTCTCCATTCAAAGCATCATCACCCACCCTTCAAGCAGGATTATTTTCTTTTTCAATTGGACTTTGACTCAACAGCAAATTTAATTAACTGACCTAATGGACTAGAGCTGTGGGTTGAAGAAAAACAAGAAATAAAAAAAACAACTCCCACAAAACAGACAGCAGAAAGAACCACCACTGCAGCCAAAAACAACCCCAAGTGAAAACAAAAAACCTAGAGGGAAAAAAAAAAAAGTGGCTTTGTAGAGATGCAAAATAACAAAGAGATGCTCACGTTGCGGGCACGGCTTCTCCATGCTGGCAGCCATTTGCTCTTTATTGTCTTTTAACAGATGATCCCAAAGCCCTTTACAAGCTTTTAAGCTGCACAATCCTCTAATGAGCCAAGGTGGCAGCTACGTGGGGAACGCCAGCGCCCCCACCCCAGAACCTCAGCCACGCTGCACACTGACATTCGGTTTATTAAAACCTCACCGTTGCACACACGAAGAGCCTGGTGCTGCACTCCCTGCTGCAGACACGCTTCCACCAACATCTGGAGCGTCTCCATCACTTAGATGAACACCGAACGTGGTTCAGCATCTTCACCACCGCTACGTCCCCAGAACCACCTCACCCCCGTGGCACCGCAGGCGCCCGTGCGGAGTCCTGATTCAAAGGTCCTCGAGACAAAGACGGGCCCCTGGCTCCTCTAACAACGGGCACCGCACCAGCAGAAGACTGTGCGCAACACGACCAACACCTCTGGCTCCAGCTAGGCACTGCTGCACAAACCACGCACCTCAGAGTGCTGACCGCAGCGAAAGCAGCGAGCCTGACCATCCCCGCAGCAACGCCGCGCCCGAGCCGCACGGCACCCCTCGGTCCGAGGGCGGCCACGAGAACCCGCTGCTCCTCCAGGAAGCTCTGCACGCTCCTTCCCAGCTTTGGAGCTGCGGGTGACATTTCTGGCCTGGGATTATTTATTGCAATGCTCAAAGCAAGCACCACGTCGCTTAGAAAGCGAAGCACCACTTCAGAGGCACTGCACAAAATCCAACTGCATTTCATATGATTATAAATCAGTGACCTTCCCATCGCCTTACTGGAGAATACATTCATTTGCACGGCAAAAAAAGTAACCAGCCAGCCACTCATTAATGCTAACTTCATCAGCCGTGGCGAGGGGCGCTGTGCTCCCCTCACCCTTCTGACTGCGCAGAGCTGCTACTCTGTTCGTCTTTTCTTCTGTTAGTAAAAGGGGAAAACAAAGAAAAGGGTATTTCGTGCCTGTCACAAGATCACCTGAGAGAAGCTGCCAGGAACAAATTCATCACTGCGCACGCATGGTACAGTCAGGGTGCCGCGCAGGCAACGCGGCGACTAATTATAGACTTTTTGCTGAGGAAATTTCTGAGCATGAAGGGCAAAATTTAAATCTCTGATCAGCATCGCTTTTGTTAGAACATGTTTGGAAACAAGCTGATGGGTTGGAATTAGGCTCCTTGTACCAGCTTTGACACCTGTATCTGCCATCTAAGAAACAAAATTTAAAAATATACTTCAAAATATTTTATTTCAGATGCAGATTCCTTTCTCTTCATTGAAAGGTGGTGAGTAATGGGTGGAAGGTTGCCCAAAAAAGTGCTTGCGAAGCGCGGGAGCCCAGCGTGGCAGAAGAGGGGGGGTCCCACCGCCCAGCCCCAGCCCCCCTGCTCCTGCCAGTGCCCTCAGCTCCGCAGCACGTGCAGCCTGGGCGAAGCCGTGGTGTGGAAGGGTAGCCCACCACTTCCTAAGGGTCCCTGCAGCCCTGCCCAAGACCTCCACGCTGTGGAGTAGTGGAAAAGGCCACAGCCACAGCGGTGCCTGCAGCGGAAGGGTTTCTGTAGGTCAGCCGCACCGGTGCCGCCCAGCTCGCAGGTGAGAGCGCAGCGGGGACTCGCCCCCGTGCCTCTACCCCCGCTCGGAGCGGCACGCCGGTTGCCAGCTTCTACTGAGCGTTTTCATGCCTAGAGAACAAAAATAGGAGACGCAGAAACCGTTTAAAAATAAGAATTCCTGTCCCAGCCAAACACCTCCAGCGCTGGCAACGCTCTCCAGCGCGGTTAGCTCTCGGAGCGCTCCTGGCCCATGGAGCAGGGCCCCGCAGGGCGCCGGGTTCGAGNGATGCTCTTAGAGGGCTTTTCCAACCTTACAGATTCTGTGTTTCTATGAATCTCATCAGCAAATGATGTCACGTACCAGAAGTTACCTTTGCCAGCGTTTGGGCTCTGGGATCGTGCAATACTCCCCTCTCCTCGCTCTTCTAATCTTTGGTTTTATGCCCAAGTCGGTTGCCGCAGAGACTAATGCCCCCTCTCCTCTGGGCAAAGGTGCTCCCAGTGGCACCAATTAAACACAGGATCAACGAGGTGCATTCCCAGACCGCTCCAGCCATCAGGCGGCAACGCTGGGGAAAGCTGCTGCAGCGGACAGTGTGCAGCTTCCCCAGAGTCTCCAGAGATGGTCACCCCTTGCAGGGTGGCTACTGGGACAGACCCCGTCCTGCGTGGGCTCATTTGCGCACCCACAACTGCTGCTTTGTTCACCTCGGAGCCAGCCACGTCTGTGCCACGTCGGTAACACCACCGCATTTACCTGTGAACACTAGGCTGGCGTTCTCCAGTTCTTCCTGTGGAACCTTGAAGCTGAAGGACTCGTTGTAGAAGGGATCTATCGTCCCCCGCATGCAGGAGGTCTTCTTGGTTTTTGTTAATTTTAATCCATGAACAAGCTGAATTTTCACAAAGGGATCTGACAAAAGACACAAACCACAGGCTCTGCGTTACAGGCGTCGCGAGTCGGTACCCCGGTCCGAGAAGGTTGGGTGCCCCAGGGGTGGACCAGGCTGGAAAACGGCACCTGGAAGCCGCTGGGACTTGTACCGCCATACTGCTCCCAGGGATCTGCCGTGCAGACATCAGGCAGCTGGATTAAAAACACTTCCTGCCAAAACCACAATTACTGACAGCCCTGACAGAGGCCAAGCACACTGCTCTTCTGGGAAATGCCAACACGCTGGCAGCAGCAGCGGCTGGAGCAGGGAACACCACCTGAGGACACACGCATGAAGCGATTACCAGCCGGCACGCTCAGAAACGGTGGGGAGCAACACACGGGCACTGGAAAAACCTCCCACCACCCACAGGGCAGTGGGGTCGCACAAACGAAACCAGCGCGACGCTGCCGGGCAGCGCACACGTCTGCCAAGCTGCGCGGCGCACGCCGCTGCCTTACAGAACACAACACGGGGTGACTCAGAGGCTCCTGGCTCCTCACCTCACCCTGGTTCAGAGTTTTACTTTAAATTCAGCAAGGGTATTCACGCCCTCCATTTTATCTCAGGGTAAGTGTTCCAGCCCCTGCGCTACTGCTGGCTGTACATATGAAGCGAATAGCCAGAGCCTCGCATTAATAGGAACGGGGCATCCAAATCCCCCTGGGTCCCCCACAAACTGCAGCCTCACCACTGATCTGCTTTAAAAGCACGTCCAAGCTGTGCATGAGTAACGTGAGAAATGCACTGCCCTTTACCTGAACCTTGGCTCATGTCTGTCTGAAGGAGCTGTTTTGCTCTAATGATGTCCACGTTCAGCCTCCCCGCGCTGGGTAGGTAGTTCAGGGACAACAGCAGCTCTCCCAGCTCCACTTCATTCTGCAGGGAAAAGGGAACATGGAAATTCACAACCGAGCTTGGAGGGGAAGGGAAGAGCAGGAAGAGAAATTAAATAAATCCCGTTTGTCTAAGTGCCTGAAAACCAAATTTTAGTCACGCTCTAAACTGCAACCAAGAACCATCTGGTGGTACCTCACGCTGAGCAGGAACAAGAACAAACACTATCCCCAGGTGAAGATTGTTCTTTAATCGCTGATCCCTCACCAGCTTTTCAGCACTCATGCAAAGACGCCCTACAAGGAGGAATGAGCACAGGGTCAGCAGCTCCTACCTACTCCATTCTGAATGGTTCCAGGTGGTTCTGATCTTACCAACCTCACATCCTCATTAATGTACCAAACACAGACCCACTGGAGAAGACATCCTCTTCCTCCCCATCCCCAACGTCCACACCAGGTAGTTGGGAAGTTCAGGCATGAAATGCTTAACGCATCCCTGGGTCACAGGAAGGCAGTTCAGAGGAAACATCCCCTTGGCATCCAGCCCATTCCACCCAGAGACCATGGCACAGCTTAACTGTGCCCTTGTTCCTCATCAGGCTGTACCATGACCAGAGCTTCACATCAATATAGCTGTTCTGCCATTAATTCCTTTCCTTCACTTAACGATGCTTGAAACTAGTAATTAAAAAAAAAAAGCTGGAGAACTGACATCATTGCTTCTCAGACATGACATAACCTCTCCACCTTAGCACGACCGGGCTCCGAGATGCTGTTACTGTCAGATGCAAAATACACACAGCAAAACAGCTCTGGAGACTGAAGACCCACCAGCCAGCCCAGGCAGGACATCGAGCCCTCGGCCGTGCCTCAGGCCCACACAGCAGGGCACAGCTAGGTCTCCATCCCCAAGAGCCAAAGCGCTCAAAACCAAGCCTGGATCAGGCTGTCACAGCCCAGTCCCAAAAGGAAACGGAGCTGATGTGGTACCGCAATCGTAGCAGAAGGCTTACGTACCTTTAACGAGACCGCAAATACTAGATTACAGAAACAGAGATTAAAGGACTGGGTGGACTATAGAGAGAGTGTCCTAGCCCGAACTGACCTGAAGAACCAGGCGCACTCGCAGATGGGCCAGCACACAAGGTACCCACCCCCAGCAAAGTCACCGGTGGCTCTGGGGAAACCGAGGCTAGCACTGCCGAGAAAGCCACCCCCCAGCTGCAAACGGAAACGCATGATTTCCACCCAGCGCAGATGAACCAGAGGGCTCGGCCCGAACCCGAGGAGGCACTGGGGGAAAAGCCCCGTCCCTCTGCCAGGAGCAGCACAGCATCTCCTGCCTGGCCGGCCGGCAGCACAGGGCACCTCCCGCTAACGGCAGGCCACTCGGCTCCTCACCCAACGAGCCCAGCGCCAAAGCCGATGTCAGGTAATGGTATTAAAACTTTTCCCCGAGGCACTTTTGTCTCCTCTCCTGTTCCTGTTGAATACTCCTGGCAAAGGCAGCGGGACGTGCGTGGCATGCCGGAGCAGGTGGCAAGCTGAGGAAGTCCTGCACTGCAGATGCTATATAATACAATTCAATTTAATTCAATATCCTTTTTTTTTTTTGGCTTTCTATGGAAAATACGGCAATAGGCTGCCTGATTTCCCATCAAAGGTCTCTGCATTTCAGGAGCTGGCATAGCACCCCCTGTGTGTTTAGCCCCACACATTGAACGAGCAAAGGGCGAGGGAAGCAGCGCACGGGGAGCTGGGTGAAGGCTGGAAGAACAGCAGCACCCTGACTCAGCCCCTGGGCAAAGAGAGTGATCTACATCACGGATCCTAAGGCAACCCCACACCCCCTCCCTGCATGCTCTGCTGCCCCAGGAGCCAGCTCCAGAGCCAACCTGGCAGCATCCACCCCAAGGTGGCCCACCTTCTGCCTGACCTTCCGGACAGCCACTCTCCCACATGGAAAAAAGCATCCAATTTCTTACCCCAAACGCTTTTGGTCACAGCATCTCTTGGGTCATGTTGTGCGGCGGTAAGTGATTACTCAGCAACCACGCTCACATTCACCACGTGCCTCTTTTTCCACTGCTACAGTATTTGTGCGTTACCATCAGTAAACCTCTCTTCCACCAACCTTTGCCATCTCCCACACCACAGCTCTGTCCAGCACACGGCACTGTAAGTTCTGCCCATCAGGAAGCCATTCCCAGCACAAACCTGACCCAAAACACACACGATGCTCACGACTCTTGCAGGGAATACAGAAATACCTACATACAGCTCTGTGCCCAACGGCTGCACAACGTAAGGACCTAAGAGTCTCACATCCAAGGAGATGTAAATGACCAACACTACCACTTTTGGTATGATTTTCCCCAAAATCGCGCCGCTCAGGCCCGTGGCTGGAACAGCCTGAAGACGTGTTTATCATCGAGAACAGCCAGTGACTTCTAAGTGCACTGCCAGGAGCGCAACGACGCGTCGCAGCACCCACAACAGGATTCACCTGAGGTCCCCTTCGACCTCAGCTCATTTTTTATAACACACCAACAGCATTTTTCACGTATCCAGTCGGACTTCCCACTTGCATTCACTGACTGCTGTGTCAGGTTCCACGCAGGCTTTAATTCCTAGAAATTCAGGTACATTTGGACAGCACAAATTAGGAAACTAATTAGCAATGTTATCACCTGCTGGGAAGAGACAATCAAACAGCTCCAGCTGCAAACACCAAAGCCCTGGCACAGCCAGAAGGCACCTGGCACTGGGACGGGACATGGGACCTTTCAAGTCACCTCGTGCTTAGAGTGCTGGAAATCCACATTAAGATTTGCAGTAATTACTTCTGGATCCATCCATGGGTGGCACCTGTTGACCTTATCCAAATCGGCAGGAATTAAGGGGCGTCCCTGGGTCAGGGAGGAGCAGGGGAAGGCAGATCTCCACGCTTCCAACGCATTTACAGTTATGCTCCGTTTTTAAAAACTTGCCCCACGTTGTACACTGCCAACATCAGACTGGGCACGTAACACCCACCGGGGCACGGGCAGGAGACCCAGACACCGACCCGCACCCGAACCCTCCCCAGCACCGTGTCCCACAGCCCCTGCAGCAGTTATGAAGGAGCCACCACAACAGAACCATCACGCTGCTGCCTAACCCCCAGGCCTTCCAGAGGCAAAGGTACAACTAAATCCCCGATTTTCTGTAGGACCGAACCTAACAGGAATATCGGCACCTCTGGAAAAATAGTCTTTTTAAGTATCTGGCCTTAAATTTGAGTAAGGTGAGATATAAAATGCTACACTCTCTAAGTGTGAGCCGCCGAAGTCAGAAGACAGACTACCACCAGCCTTAACGAGTCTCAGATCACGCCTAATTTCCCCAATTCAACAGCACCTTCTGTCCCTTAATGCCCTTCAAGCATGTCCAGATTTTTGCTAATTATCTTAAGGAACGGCACGTACAGCCCAACCCAGAGGGGCCAGCAGGATGGGTGCGCTCGAACCCAGCGAGAAGCAGCGGCCCGGCTGCAGGCAGAGCAGCAGCAGCGTTTGCAGCGACAGCAAAAGCTGTTTCCGGAGGGAAGCCCAGACCCCCGGACGGCTCACCGCCCCCAGACGGCTCACCTACCTCCCCAGGCAGGTGACTCAGCCTTTTCAAGGCACTTAACTCCAGCAGTGAATTGCCTCTGATCTTATAAACACATTATTGCTAGCTTAGCCGCAAGGATCTAGGAAACATGCTTCAAATCCTGCCACCGTGCCTGAGGGGACATCAAACACTCAAGAAAACGGACCAGTGTCCAGGAGCCACCACGTGTTCCATCAGGCCGGCTCTGCCTCCACCGTGCCGCGCTGCACCACGCGCGCTGGCTTTCTCCTGTCCCTTGGGCGCTGGTCATTCTTCGCGGTCAGGCAACGAATGAACAGGTTGCTCCAAGAAGCCCGAGGTACAAGGCACAGCTCCTCGGGTTTCAGCTCCCCATGCTTCTCCCGACAAGCCCACGCCACGGCGTGCCTCTGCCGATGTGACAGTCCTGCTAATAAGGCGCGCTGGCGGCACGGCGTGTGCCGGAGATGAAGGTGGGGATGCAGACAGAGCTGTGGCTTAACGGCTCGCTGGCTCAGCGGGCAAAATGGAGACAACTGGGAGCACAGCGGGGACTGCTACGAGTTGGAGAGGCAGGACCCTTCTCGTAACGGGTCAGGCAGGAGACTCCACCCAGGGAGGGATGAGTGGCCACAGCAGCCTGAGGTGGCTGGTGGGGCCAGCAGGGCTGCCCAGGGCGCTCCTCCAGCCCGGGGACACACTGAGCTCACACCCTGTGTTGCCATAAGCAGTGACCCTCAAGCCCATCACCTCGTTTACAGGCACTTTATCAGCAGCAGTGCTCGACACGTCTCGCTGCGGGCCTGCAGGCACAGGAGCGCGGCTTTTGTGTTGTCACACCCCAGAGTGTCCCCAAACCTCAGACTGGTGTAGGGGCTGAGCGGAGGAAAGGGATGCTTGTGCACAAGGGGTGTCACGGGCACGATGTTCATCCAGGGAAAGGAAGCGTCAGAGTTTTACTTTTCCTAGGTCTTTCCATCAGGAAACTAAAATGCTGTTGGTTTCGCCCTGAATATTTTCCTCTCGGAAGGCAGGGCGCAGGGGTGCTCCTCAGGCACCAACACGCAAAGGCATCATTTTAGCTGCCATTATTATGCTGATGACGTGCCGATTTGTGCCGAGATCCCACATGACCCTGGAAAAGCAATTTCCTGTTTGATGAGGTGCGGAGTGACACCAAGTCTGGGATGTCTGAGACTCTCCTGAAGCTCTGATTAACATTGCGCTCCTGGCGGTTCCTCTGCGCAGCGGTATTACACAGCCAGTCCTTTGCACTTGCAGCCTTGGGCTCGCCTGTGATCCAGAACCTTCTGCAGTTACCCTTTGGGTTGCACCAGACATGCATAAGTAGTTTGGGGTCTTTTTTCTGTCGTCTCTGAAACACAAGGAGCCTACCCTCAAGGGAAGAGGAGTTTTTAATTAAAGCCATTTGCACATCTTGTTTGGATTCGGGCAATTCTTTCCCTGCAGCCCCCCCAGACTGCTCGCTGTGCATTGCTACACCACCAGCAAAATCCTGCAGCCGAAACCCTCCCCGGTTCCCGATGGGAACCAGAGCACATTACATCAGCACAGACATCTATGCAACGCTCCTAATGAAGTTTCAGATTGATTTTCCTCCTCAAGGTTATCTGCGATGGTACCTCCAGGCACATTAGAAAACTGATGGTTTAGAACAGTTTGCTCTAGCAGGGTTTCTACAGCACCCTGTGACACACAGCAATCACTTCAGGAAGGCTGAGCTGTTAAGGACCAGAACCTGGAAAAAAAAAATATACCTACCAATGGATAAGAAAGTGTTACCTATGTAACAGGCGCTGAGCGGATGGATGGTGATGAGTCACAAAATCCCTTCTATGGTCTAACTGACTTTGCATCAGTTTGGTTGGCCATGAGAAAGCCTCTCCTGTGCAAAGACCTTTGGGAAGATTTCCTATGGAGAGGTCCTGCCCACGACCCCCACCAACCCCTCCTCAGCAAAATACACCCCACGGCATCCCAGTCCTCCGCACAAAGGGCACGGAGTGACCAGCACAGAGGGAAAGCGATGAGGTGACTGAGAAGCAGCCAGCTGGAAGCAGAAGAGACAGATAACGATAAAGAAGAGAAAATGATCAAGAAGAAAATTTTTTCAGTGCTGAAGCTTTAAAGACCGGAAAAGGAAAGAGGAAAAAACCGACTGAAATGGATTGGGGAAAAAATGAAGACACAAAGTGAAAGAAAGATTGCAGAATGCCGTAAGCCAAAATATGACAACAAACCACAGGTTTAGAGCCAAAAATGTTGTCGCCGTTACAGACAAGCGTCCATCACGGCATCCCGTCACCGCTCCCTCAACTCCAGTGACCTGTGGGGTGGTGGCATCCCGCCTCCAGCCAGGCTTTCCCAGGGCACCTCACCGCCGGACACAGCCAAACTGCCGGGTTGGTTTTAACACCCTGTTAATGAGCGAGCACAGCCCCACGGAACCAAGCCACATTCGTCATCAGTGATTCGCATCATTTCTTTAATTAAACAGCCACTAAGCTTTTGGACAGCTGAAAAAACAAAGCAAAAAAAAAAAAAAAGGGAAGAAAAGGAATAAACGCTGACAACACTCAGTTCCATATTTAACATCCCGTGGCTGTGCCATGAACACGGACCCCCGTTCCACACTGACGCACGCAGCCTTGAGTCAACTGCGGCACCGACCCTCCGAACCCAGTCTCTGCCTCTCCCGTGCTTCGTGCCTGCATGCCAGACGGGTGCTGGCACTATTTCCAATAATACACTGTGCTGCCAAACCCAAGGCATCATCTGCCTTCCTCGAGGATGGCTCCTTCTCAGAGCTGCAATGGATAAGCCAAGGAACAAGGGTGCCAAGAGCAAACCTGGTACATGCACAACTGGAGGCCTCCGAGCCACGCGCCTTAACCAAAACGGGTCATCACCTGAACTTCAAACTCCTTTTTCCCTTTTCCTTCCCAACCAAAGCACAGTAAGGACAACACTGGAGCACTTGTTGTGGGCTCATCCCCAAGATGGCAATCAAAAATTGCAGAGACCTGCCATAGCAAAACCACTCCATCTGTGGAGCGCAGAACGTAAAAAGCCGAGAGCTCCTCAAATAACTGTCGTTCTAGTGTGCTGATAGTCCAAAGTTACAAAACCAACTCCTTCTATCATAGAAACAGCTTAATTTGAGGGAAGAGGGAATCTTTATGCTATTTTCCCACCGTGACCAGGCAATTTTTTCTTTTCTTTTGTGGAATGATCTCCAAGCTCTCATTACTGCTGGTCTAAAACATTTATTCCTGCCCACTCAAATCTGCCAAAAGACAAATGAATCATATGTCAATAAAACTTGGGGTCCTGAACATGTGTTTCGGAATTAATCTTAACGGCGCAATGTGCGAATCTGAGCCCAGCTACAGCAAGGCCTGCCAACTTCATTCATGCTAATTAAGCAAAGCCACGCACATTCAAGGGATATTTCAGGAGCGCTGAGCGTTCCTATGGGGACTGGACTCAAGAGCTGCTCCATGAGCAGCTACGGCGCTTTAGAAAGGCATTAATTACCCTGGCAAGAAAGAGCCTCCCAGAACCACCAAGGATAAAGAACTTTGCAATACCTGCACTGACATTTCCTACAAGGAGTGAGTCCTTCTGCTCGGTTGCTGGCCCTGCTGGTACATTGGATGGCAGCTCCCCTGTGCCTCCGCCTTGGACTCAATCCCCCAAGCGCTCAGCCCAAACTAGAAAAGCACTTCTGTGCAGGTACAGTCTTACCTGAAGCTGAGCATCACGCCGTTTATTGCACATTCCTCAAGGCTGAGGACAGCACGCTGCTCGTCCCTATTCGGGTTCTCTGAGGAGCCATTTCCGACATAACAAGCACGACAAAGCTGCACAGCCCACCTCATTACACCCAAGGTAAGTTCTCAGGCTGTCAGTTAACAAGCAACTCCACGGGGTGGTAATGAAGATATTCTGCTATTAAGGAGGATGGACTTTCACCCACTGAGGAGCTGTAGGTCTCACCCACTGGCCTAAGGAGCTTATCCTGATCCAGCTCGCAGTGGAGCCAATGTAGCTGCTGGCTGCAGAAGCTGGACCACACCTCAGCCTGGGAGAAACCCACCCATCCCTGCCGACACCACACGCACCAAAAGATTGCTGGCATCCCCCATCTCTTTTGGCAGGGCTTGCTCGTGCTGGCACAGTCCTGCACTGAGGCAGTGTCCCAGCTCTGGGCTTGATGGGGCTCAGCGTGGTGGTGGGACAAGGACTCAGCACCTGACTTCATCAGCACGCTCCATGGCAATGGCTTCCAGGTGGGTACAGCAAGTGCAAAACATGTTCATCTTAGCCAATACCACTTAGGACACTGTCCCTGCTCTTCCACAAACCTTGCCCCATCCCACTCCCACCGGTATGAAGATAAAACCTTCTCCACAGCTCTGGCCATCTGCAGCCACTTTCCTCCACCTCTCCAGCTCATCATGTTTCTGTCTATAAATGCCAGTTAGAAAAATCCACATTTTTTGTGTCTTTCATCCTTACATGTCACGTCTCTGCCTGTCTGGTTTTCCCTCCTGCCCGCTCCTGGTTTCCCAAGCACCTCCTTCAGCATTTTCCCCAGCACGATCTTTATCGCTGGGGGGGTGCTGCTGCTCCACGTCAGAGCCCCGGGGCGGGCAGCCCCGCCTGGAAAACTTTCATCAAAAAAAGGGAAGAACTGACTCAGGTTCGACCCAACAAGAACCTAAGGAAGGCTATCTGTCCCTCAGCTCAGCAAGCAAACGTGAGAAATACAAAGAAAAAAGGTTGTCGGCATGTCAGATCTATCATTCCACAGGCAGACTCTTCCAACTGGCAACCAAAGAACCCCACAGGTTTCTAGCACAAGCACCGCTGTAATTGAAAGGCATTAAAATGCAGTTTTTCAATGTAACGAGCTTTATTGTTTTACTTCTTCCAGGATTTATTTTAACCCTTTGATCAGTGCGTTTAACTTCAGCCAGGCCCAGCCAAGAAGAACCGGGCAGGAGGAACAGACCAGAACAAGGCACTTCAGTCGTCAAGGTGCGAAGCACTTTTTCCTCAAATTAAGTTTTTCCATATGACAGGAAGCAGATAAACGCACAAGGCTTGTAAGGTTCGGCCTGCCCATTCAAAGGGAGTTTTCTCTTTTTCCTCTTCCTTTACAAACACCAGAAATGCCAATTTCTGCACAAATAATTTATCCTGAATCCTGGTGAAGCAGATAGCGCTGCTGAAAACAGCAACAGCTTTCAATGAAACTTTGGAGAGGAAGGGAGGGAGGGATGGCTCCAAGCTTGGCACACGAGGGCAGAGATGATCCTGTCTAATCAAGGTCTGTATTAGCTGTGGAACAAACCCATGTTACTGATAAAGAGAGAGATAACAGAGAACAGTTATCGTGCAAAAGCAGGGCGGGGAAAGGCGCAAGGCTGCGCGGGGTGAATGGTGGGAGGATAACGGGATGCAGAGAGGAGAGCTCTGTCCTCAGACACAGCGCGCAGAGCCCGTGAGGAACCACCAACGCCAAAAAGAAAACACTGTGGCAGGCGTTTGTAAATAAACACTTGGGGAAAAGGCCCCTGCAGCGAGGGGAACCCAGGAACATCTGTCCTTGTTCATTTTCCTTATGAGCCGTTCCGTACCACAGCTGTCCCTTCACCCCACTGCCACCCCACCGAGCAGAGCAGGTCCCATGTCCTGCATAAGGACACCCTTGGGGGCCCCATGGCTTTGACTTGTGCACAACTTTCAGAACTTTCCTCTTTGCATGATCAATGTTCAGGCTAACCCCGTGGCACTCCTCCTGGTTCCAGCAAACCTCGTGGGCTCCCCAGCAGCTATCAGCGGCCTTGGTCTTCCCCTCCCTCACCCACCGCAGAAGGCCTGCGGAAGAGGTAGAAGCGCTCTCCAGTCCCTCTGCACCCAGAGCGGGGGCAAAGCAGCGTCAGAGACACGGCTGACTTCACGTACAAACGCTGCTCGGTGCATTTTACTTCCACAAGTGCCTGATCACAAGTTTCCACTCCCAACCAGACCCATGCCATAAATCAGCAGCAAGGACAATGATTTACTGTTCATCTCATCTAGCACCTCTGGCTATGCCACCTTTCCGTGAACATATAAAAATCAAAGAAAACGTGAACCATCCCAGCTGACACAGGGCTTTGATTCATCAGAAGCTCTAAAACTTAAAAAACTGCAATGCCAGAGCTGGCCAGAAACTGGGATAGGCAACCCTGTCCTACCAACCCTGAGCGGTACTCCTGTCCTCAGCACAAACATGTGAGACGCCGCTCATGCTACGCTCTCAGCTTGGCTTTTGAGGGGGTCCTGTGCCCCTCGCTGTGTGGGTGATACTGCTAGCAGCAAATCCGGCAGCTAACCACCGCTCCTGGCTGCAAAGCTCAGACCCTCCCACTGAGCAGCTCTTTTCCTGGCTGGCAAGGAGGTGGCACGGAGCAGGGCCCTTTCCTGAGAGCAGGCGTGGAAGCACACAGACCCGCAGCATCATCTCTTCCCATCCCATCGGGCAGTCAAACCTAGACCAAACCGCACGCTCAAACTTGCTCGCATGCAACGTGCCACTTACATCAGACTAAATCTACGGCGAGTTTATTTCCTTCTGGGACATGATGAAATAAATCTACCACCACCATGCCATTTTAGCTCACGCATTATACCGTAAGTCTGCAGAGATTTTGTCTTCTGTGTACTTTTTGAATCAAACCATTACTGAACCGGCACCAGTGGTTGAACTCTCGTTCCCAAAGCAGAGTCATGTTAACAACCACAGGGGTGGCCCAGATGGGACAGTGTCACTGCAGCATCTAGGAACGGATGCAGGTCACTGCAGCGACATGAAAGACCTTCCAGAAGGTGCAGGCTTCAAAAGCAGTCTGGATTTATTCTCATTAGAGTTGGCACAGGATCTTCTGTCATGCCACCTCCTTTCTATACGAGAGGACAGCTCCTCTACCTCACAGTACTAGCTATAAGACCAGTCACCGGCCCAACATTATTTCAGCCCAGCAGATGCTGTATTAGCAAGATGACAATGACTAATTAGAAGCTGCATTACTCGCCAACAAGCAAAGGAACCGCACAAAAAGAACAGCAAGAAAAATTGTGGCAATGATCTGATAAATGGTGTTACCTGAGAACTAGGCACAAGGGCTTTCCACCAGTGTCCGCCTTTCACAAGGTCTACATCGCTCAAGGGCATTGACACTTTGCCAATAACACAATGGCGCGAGAATTTGTCAAAATCCACTACGGTTAAAAGCAGAGTTCTTCTCTGGGCTTCTAAAAAGGGGATTTCAAATGTGTACCTCTCTTCAAACACCGGGTTCTGCGTTTTGCGTTTCACTCCGGTCTGCTTGGAGTTCTTCTGATCGGGAAGAAGGCAGATCTTCACGTAGGGGTTGGAGTGAGCCATGTCTTGCCTTGAACCATCATAAGAAATTGGAGGAGGCAGGTCTTTCGCCTCAATGACTCGCACTATTAGGTAATTATGCAACAGGTCGTACTGAGTGCTGAAATGCAGCATGCCCAGCTGATACTTCGATAAGATCTCCTCGTCTGTCAAGGAGTCCATATCATCACTATTTGAGTCAAGGGAGTACAGTCTTGGTTCAAATTTTCTAAAATAGTCATCCGGGGCATAGGTTTTTCGCAGGATAGTCGGCTGAACTATTTCTTTCTTAGCTCCTATTATTCCAAACTCGATAGGTTTAACGTCAATTAACGGAGAACTTGGCCTCCTCGACTCTAAACCTAAACAAGAGAAACGCACAAATACGAGTGTTAGAAACCCAGCCGAAGCCGTTACAGGCACCGCTCCACCCGTGCTACTCCGGGTCGGTGCAATGCCCGGCGCCGCCAGCTCCCCAGCCGGACCTTCCACCACTGCCCCTCAAACAGCTAATCACACCCCCAGTTACGCTCAGGCCGAGCTCAGCTACTCTTTCCCCCCACTGCCCACTTTCACATGAAATTACCATGCACATGCTTCGGCAAGAAAAACAGGGCTGGCCCCCTGCACTGTGCTGCTGCCGAACAGGGTGAGGTATTAATCAACGTGCCTTCAACTTGACTTGATTCCCTGTCTGAAAGATGAAAGAGCAAGCACCACAGTTTGATTTTCTTCCCCACAAGAATTACATTAATGTTGGAAGGACGACCTTACTTGAAATCCTCCTCGTGAGGCTGTAAGTGGACCGTGATGCATCTGAAGACGACCGCCTTCTGTCAGGGGAAACATCCTGAAGAGTGGGAGGCAGCTCACTGATTGTATTATCAGAGTCTCCATCTTTGTCCTCATTCTGGCTGCTTATCCTGTTAGAACGAGAGACCTTTGGGTGATTCAACCCAGGAAAAGGAGTACATACCAAATAAAAACACCTTCTGATCCTCTGGCTCTAATCTTGGGTGCGCACCCCTGGATGCTGCAGGGTATCTCCCGATCTACTTGGCAAGCAAAACGCTGAGCGACTGACTTCAGCCCTGTGTAAAAACCAGATTCTTCATCTTCCCTCCTGTCTTTCAGACAGTTATATCAGTATTGGAGCACGACACAGGCCACACGGGCACGTGTGGCTCAGATCCTGATCAGAAGTATTATATTTGTCTTTAAGAAAAAAGAAAGGAACAGAAAAATACCCCGCAGACCCCAAGCAGTGGCTCACTGCTGTGAAGTCACACCTACGCTTGGGAAGCATGGCCTTCGCTAGGAACGGACCCGCGTGGGAAACCACCGGGCTCAGACCCCTCACACCTACCACGCACCTCTCCGTAAAACACTGCTTCGCAGGTACACCGCTAAGGCTTCAAAACTTGGTCTTCTAAATACAATTCACTAACAGCTTTTTATCAACATGACTTTTAAAATAATCGGCTGCTTTCTGTCCACTTCTACAAAGCAGGGGTGACTCTCACACCATAGCAATTTTACTGCCCGGGGGTCTGGGTGGGAGCACTGGGACACGCTGCCCAGAGAGGGTGTGGAGTCTCCTTCTCTGGAGACATTCAAAACCCGACTGGACGTGTTCCTGAGTGATGTGCTCTAGGTGGCCCTGCCTTGGCAGGGGCGTTGGACTAGATGATCCTTCAAGGTCCCTTCCAACCTCTACGATTCTGTGACTCTGTGTGAAGGCGGCGGGATCTAAATAACAAAGCAAGCTGCAGTGAGAGCTGCAGCATCTTTGAGAAGACTCAACAGAAGACTGGCATCATAAAAAAGCCCACATGCAGTTCCCATTTCATTTGAGATATAGAGATATATATATAGATATAGATATATATAGATACATATTGTTTGCATATAAACCAACATTCTGGTTAAAACCCTGACGGTGTCACAGCCCCAGCAGCTCACAAGGGCAGCCAGGAGCTCCCCACCCTGACCGAAGAAGGGCCAGAGCAGACAGTAACAAGCAGAGGAGGTGAGGGGAGCGGCTGGCAGACATCTGCCGATGGGAGTAAATCACACGAGGGTACGCGATGTGCAGCGTGCATCGTGCAAAGTAAGCCTTTTGGTTAATCCCTGAGACTGAGCACTCCAAAAAATAGCAGCAGGTTACAGGGAAAGCACTGGCACGAAAGGAGCAAAGCGAAGAGGAATACTGGGTGAGTTTTGCTCCTGATTCACCCTTTCTGCGTGCGTAGCTCGGCTGGGTATAAACGAAATATGGTGAATCATTTGCTTTAGTAACCAATGGCTGGAGTAGAGTGATAAATGTATTCTGCAAAAACCAGTAAACTCACAGACACCCACTCCCCAATATAAAATAGATTTAAGTTGGAATTTCTTATCGAAATTCACAAAGCTCACAGCAGGATCCACGCAAATCTCACGGACCCAGAGTCACCCACATTAAAAAAAAAAGTTGCTAATAACCCCAACCAAACCCTGTGCGACAAGGGGCGTACGGTATTTGCACAGCCCTGCAGCCCATCAGAGGCAGCCCAAATCACGCAGCTTGACATATAATCAGTATTTGGAACACAAATAGCTTTTTCATGCCCAAATGCGCGTCTACGCAATCCCAGGCAGCCTGTGGATGCACTTGTGTTTGAGAAGCAAGCGCACAGCAGGAGAAGGCAGGGCGAAGAGGGAGTCAGGAAGAAAGGCATTAAGGATGTTCCACAGCGGGTAAACGTAATAGTGAGTTAATAACACACAGCTGACCTTTAGTAAGGAAATTGCTACTGAGCCACAATAATTTTTCCTCAAATAAACTTTGGCTCTGGTTGAAGCAGCTGTTTCTGTGTAATCCAAACCTTTGGGAAGAGGAGTCGCGTCCTGATTTCAGCTCAGCCTCACGGACCGCGCACCGACTGCCTTTGGGTCTAGGTACAACGTTCCGTAACGGGCAGCACCGGCATACGCCCCCGCTCGCAGCCCGCTTCCGCAAAGACCAAGACGCAAGCGCTCCTCAAGAAATAACGAGAAGCTACCGTGCATCCAGGTCAATACAACTAGACTCACTTCAGTAGGGTTTTTTTTTTCCCCCTAAGTTTCCACTGTAAAAAAAAAAAAAAATAAATAGTGAAAGTGAGAGAAATCAACAGTGTCCCAGAGGAAGGGCTTAAACTCGCGGCTTTAATGGCCCCTCCTGAATTTCCAGGACAACGACAACGAGGTGTCTCAGAGCTGCCAAAGGGAAAACCTAGGGGCAAAAAATAAAGGATGGCTTATTAAGCACGGCCATTCAGTCGTTTGCCAGCAGGCTAACGAGACCCATAAAAGCAGTTTTCCCCTGGGGACCGGGTGCAGAGGTAAGGAAGGAACAAATTGCATTCAGCATCGTACCAGTGTCCTGGGCCCATGAAGTGGCAAAATGGAAAGATCTCAGCTGAAAACCTGGATCTAATTTTAAAATACTTCCAGGCTGCGAGCAGGGAATGCAGTAAGTTGATTTGTTCCCAGATTCAATGCACACATCTACACGCAGAACATGGCGGTGTCAAAGCAGTCTTTCAATTTTAGGGGTTTCCACTGAATCCAAATCCCCCTTTCCAAAAATAAAATTAAAAAAGGACGAAGGGAGAGCTGACACACACAGATCTCTGAGCACTTAAAAATATGCCCACTAAACACCTTACTCTGAGACCAATTCCAAACCCTTACTCTGCTCACACATCCACCTCCAGACATTGTTTACCACCTCCAAAAAAGCATAGGGAGATTTAAGAGTGTAAGATCAACACAGCGAAAACAGCAATCTTCTTTGGCTTCTGAACTCTGAGCAGCACAGGACTGTTTCCACCTTACACCTGCACACACAGAGTGCAGCCCTCCTATTGATCAGCAAACACCATCACCGTCGCTGTCTCCTGCCTTTCAGTCTCCTTTCCCCTTCATCTTCCACAGTCTCGTTCCTCCGCAGGCTCACTTTCTCCCGCTCTCAGTCACATCCCCTCGGCTCCTTTCCCTCTCTGTATCTCCTCTGCTCTCTTCATCCTCCTCACTCAACTCATTTCCCGGCTCCCTCACCATTTTTCCGACAAAGTCAGCCTAGAAGCTTAGGGCATCACCATCTTTCCTGGCACCACACAGGTCCATCCCAGCTCAAGAAGAGGAGTCAAGAGCCTTTCCAAGCAAGCAAAGCCTGACCACCAGCTTCCACACCAACCTGTGTTGACAGGCGTCCCTAGAGATCAGAGGATTTGCAACAGTGCCAGAGAAGATGGCGACTTCGGTGATCCTAAGCATCCACATCTCCTCGCAAAGCAAAGCTACTTCGTTTGCATGTCCTCTTCTTGGATCCCTGCTGCCCCTCTCGGGCACTGCCTCTGGGAACTCGCCTTCCCGCAGCACTAGAGGGGAACAGGCAGACCGTAACAGTGCCGGATCGCCTGAAGCTGGAAGGAAAGATGGATACGTGGCCCGGGCCAGGGTCATGGGACCCTACCCAGGGCTGCTAGCATGAGCATGAGCAACATGGTTCACGAACTGGGCTTCTTTATTCTTCCCAGAGCACACTGTCCTCTGCCTAAGGCCATTCCAAGAAGTCAATCACTGAGGCTTTCAGATGGAGCAGGACTGGGGGAAAACACCGCAGGCTGGAGAGAGCATTTCATGAGGCCAAAGGTCTCCACGCTCTCAGCCGGTGGCAAAGTCCAGCTCAGCTGCAAAGTCACCGTACATCCGCGTTTTGAGATCAAAAGAAGGACAGAGCTTCAACGCTCGCGACGCCCCTTTAGTCTGGATCCAGCAGACAGAACCTGTTTGGTGGGAAAGTCACTCCACAGAGGATGTCCCTTCTGCTCCTCAGCACACCCGAGAAACTCCGAACACCCTCTCACAAGCAGCCTAGCTGCTTGTTCCCAAGCATGTAACTGTTCCGCAGCAATCGTTCTGTGTCCAATACTGCAGCCTCATCACTGTGTTCTCCTGTGCGCAACACTTGCCTCTTTCGCATTGATTTCGTTTCCATGTCCCATTAATTGCTGGTGAAGCCATTTCTAGGCATGTATCAGACTCCTAAATATGCTCCTCCACCTTTAAAACCACTCAAACACATCTTGAACATCTCTTTTTTATTGCTTCAGTATTAATTACCACCTATTGTACCTGGATTCTAAAGAGGATATAGACAAGACTGTGATTTAAACATGAGAATTTATTCAATGCAGCACCAAGCCATGGACCTTCCAGACCTGACGCAGAGTAACAGTGGGCACTCGCAGGAGCAGACAGCATTACTGAGCGCCTCAGCGCCTCGGTGCCGACTGCCCAGCGCCACGCAATGTGCTCAGTAGGCACCTCCTTTGCCACAGCTCCTGGACACGGCAGAGCCGTGTCCATCAAACGACCTGCTCCCACAGAAGGCAGCCCAGCCACCAGAGAAGACGCTGAAAGACCTCTGTTCCCTTCTCAGGTTCATGACTGCCTCCACAGGGTCACCTCTGCGCTGCAGATTCCCAAGGGAGGGAATAAAACAGGGAAGACTTCACTGGCTTTCTTCGCAATAGATTTGCAATCAACACTAATCAAAGCCCCAGGGGAAAAAAAAAACCCACCACGGCTTTGCCGCTGTTTTTTAATGATTCAAGAGGAAATCTTGAGGAGTCCTAAGATGGCGCAGGAGATCAAGTCTTGCTAAATGAAACTTTAGATGAGTTTCCCCTTCAGAGCGCGCGCGAGGTGCGCCTTTCACCTGCCCGTATGATAACCACCTTCACGTTCGGGTAAGAAAACGTTTCAAAAGCACCTCAGCAGCATTTCAGCTCCAAAGGGCTGGTCCATTTGAAGGGCAAAGAGGACTGCAGATGAAAAGCATCTTCAGAAAAGGGTGCGCAGCTAAACCAGTGTCAGCTTGCTCTGCCAGTTTACCAAATGGCTGCTGCCTTACCCATCAGAAAAGTGTTTTACAAAGACTGACCTTACTATTGAGCTACCAGGGCAGCCCTTTTTCACCTGGCCGTCGCGAAGCCTGCGTTCCCACCCGCAGCAGGAGGCTCCCCCTTTCTGCACGGCATCCTCTGAGCATCCTATCGCCGTTTCATACCAATGCTCTCACCGCAGCTGAACTGCTCCTCGGTTAGAGCTAGGAAATGGTGCATCTAAACTTACAGCCAGGCTGGAGTTTGAGCAGGAAAAGGTCCCAGGATTTCAACTTCATCTTCATTTGTTTGACAACAGCTACAGTCGAAACACTTCTGACAACAATTTCTACAAGTCCACCGGCACAGCAAGAGATCCGAGATTCTAGCGAGCAGACCCTGAAGCCATTGGAAACCAAAGTACAAGATTACAACCCATCAATAGCTATTGAGAAGTAACATTCAGCTGTATTTATGTTGGTGCTTCTGCAACAGAACATTAAGAACTATATTTATTCCATCTATATCAACAGACAAGTGCTACGCAGTTACCAGCCCAACTTCACTGATAACATAACAAGGCAGGAAAATAAGCATTCACAGCAGGTATTTCCCCTCTAGTAGCGATGTATTATTATGTAGGTTGGCACGAGGGTGATTTACAAAACACTATGGCACAGCAACACGCCAGAGTGGAAACGTGCTTCTTCCTTCACGCACATCAACAAACTACTAGATCGGCAAATGTTCAACAGAAGGAATTAAAAACAGAAGGTAAGTGAAAGCTCCCATTTAAGCCAGCAAGGGTCTATTTAATTAACACAGCAATGCAAACGCATTTTGTCCCTGTAGATGTATCAGGATGTAGTATTTGTACGATCCATCCACATACGGCGTTACAGGCAAACAAACTCGCGACTGAAATGGATTAGCAAAAGTGCATGCCTCTCCTCTGCTATCATCATTAATTTAATGAAGAACCCATAACAATTATTTTTTTTAAAAAAAAAAGAAGTTACTTGACCCAGAAAAGTATTTCATTTCTTAGGTTTCCATGGTGGCGGCAGCAGCAGCATCACCCATGACAGCGCTCCTCCGCCGTTACAGCCGTGGGGCGTGAGCACCCATCGGAGGGGCACCAGCCTGCTGCCCCACGGCCGTGCCATCCCTCCAGCCGTCCCTCCACTTCAGAGCTCTGCTGGCTTCAAGAGGAGCACAAAGCCAAACCCCAGTCCCTTTCCCACCCATGCCGGCTCCAACTTCTGCGGTTCATAAGGCGGCTCATTAGGCAGCACAAGGGCACTGCTAATAAAGGGCATCGCTCCGGAGTCACGGAGGGGAGGCACGCAGCTGCCAGAGCACAGCAGGTGCACACCCAGGGCCAAACCGCTTTCCGAGTCTGCATGACCTTGAAATGTTCCTAAGAAGGCGAAGAAATAAAGCATGGGAGATTTTCTCCATAGATATCCCCCAAAAAGACTTGAGCCGTCTGCAGTATTCACGAGCGCGCAGATACGAGGGCGCTGTCACGCCACGCAAAGGGGTTTCCTCTGAGGAGCACAGATCTGCAGACGAGACTCCACAGGAACTTTTTCTTTTCTTCCAGTAAAACACACAGTCTTTTTCCATAAACAAAATCTAAACATTGCACACACGCAAAAAACAAAGTTACCAGCCCAAAATGTGGTGCATTACTTATAGCGAGGACATCAGTAAAGAGTCAGAAAATACGAGACAATCCCCTCAGGATGGAGCGAGGAGACAGAGTGGAGAGTGAATCATCAGATTAACTCACCTCATTTATTGGCTCCAACTGTCCTTTTAGACATCCAGGATGAAGCAAAGGGGAACAAAATGAAAAAGACAAAAACAGGTTAGCAATGCTCAAATAACTTTAAATTTTCTGCCATGACATGCCCCGGCCTGGGATGAGCTCGAAATTCTGGCAAGACAGTACCTTGAAAACGTTAGAGGAAGGAGAGAGAGGTCTCCTGACCGGGCTTCAGCATCTGCAGCTTCCAGTCCCTCCCTGCGAGCAAATTCGCAAACCCATCCTGGAGTGTGACAACCCCGCTCGTTGCCCCTTGCTAACGGGCTGTCACGTGCAACCACTTTCCTTCTTTCCTTTAATAACCCAGCTCCAATCGCAGCACCTACTTGCTGCTGACAGCAAACCTTATCCAAATTTCCCAGTTAGATGCCACCACAGAAAACCAAGGCTTTCCTCCAGAACCAGCCCGTATGAACGCGGTTTCAATGCCAGCTTGTTAAAAGCCACGTTTCTGGGAAGGGGCACAGAGAATACTCTCCGTTATGTACCCGTCACTTGAGGTAGCCGGGCATCTTCGCTCTCATCCTCAGATGTGACTTGAAGAATATAAAAAAATAGAAGTTAAGCGTTTAAAGCTTGAGTCACACACTCCAGTTTGAAAATCTGCACTGGAGCCACTTCCTCCAAGTCACGGAGAAAATCTGGAGCAAAGGAAGAAATCACACAAGCCAGTGTTTTACCCACAGAGCCACCCTTGGAATATTATACTTGACCCACTTCACCAACAACTGGAGATTTAGTAGCATTTCAGACGCCTGCTGAAATGCCTTTCCTACCACCTTCTGTCTAACACCTAAGAGTTTCCCAACTGTCCTGGTTGTCTCTCCATAGAGCGAATCCCTAAAAACCAGAACACCCAAACCCAAATGACACAAAACCCCCCACATTTCACTCTTTCACATGTAGAAACTGGTTTCCAGCTTTATGCTCATGTAAGGGCCAAGAGCAGCCTTTTTATAAAGTTGCCTTTAGTTCCAAGAACTCTCCCAGGGACCGTGTTTCAGCCCAAGCCTCCCTTGCAAACTCCCTGCAAACCAGAGCTTGGGGAAAAGGCCATCGCTTGTTAGAAACACACATTAAGAGACTGAAAATGCTGCAGTGCAATGTGACAAGGCAGCGATTACCAGATACCCATGGACCAACTGTTTAAGAAAATCCTAGACAGTTTAAAGGGCTTTTATTATTCCTTATTAACACAAAGTTGCAGCCAAAGCTACAGTGGTTCAGCAAAGCTGCAACAAGAATATTCAGATTGCTCTAAAACGAAGCGGCTGGAGCCGTGCCGCACGACGGAACGCCGCAGCACGTGCTGCGCGAAGGAAGTGGCGTTTCCAAATGGCCCGCAGGGACGCGCGGGAGGCTTGTGTCCGACAGCCCTCCTGGTGACAATCGGCCCCCGGTGATGTGAAACCTCTCCAGCGTGCCACCAGCCCCACGGCCACGCAGCGGTCCCGCAGGCACCGTAACAGAGCGCCTCTGCGACCACCCACAGATCTCCACCAGGAAACGGGAGGACAGAAACACGAACTAAGCATTAGAGTGCAGAAGAGGCAAACAAGTAACCAGGGCCCTACAGGGCTTAAACACAGGGACCTATAAAAGGAGAGCAAACACGACCAGCTGCGTGCATCCACCTCGCTCGCGCCGGGCAGAGGGCTGGGGAGGGGCAGAGGTTTAGGGAAGGATGCAATAGCAGCGGGTGCTGCGGGATCCCCGGGAGCAAAGCTGCTGCAATGCACTCAGCATCCCCAGGAGAAGGGCTTGGCCCCCAAGGTCAGGGGGACACCATCATGCCTGGCCACATCGTCCCAAGCCGAGGAGCAGAGGACAACCCAGCTGGGAGTCCCCAACCAGGAGTGAACCCTCGTCATGGGCTGACCAGGCCTGTCCCAGGCTGCACCCCCGCTCCACACCAGCACCCCCAGTCTGCCCGGGCCCACGGGCAGGGTCACCTGCTCCATAGCAGCACGGCCGCTGGTCACAGACAAGTCAAGGGACCAGCTGCAACAACCTGCCACAGCGGTGTCCCTGGGGATGCTGCAGCAGGGTGGGGTCCCCACTGGTGACAGACACATCGTGCCCCTGCAGTTACAGCACCAGGGAAGGCTCACAAGCCCCACCACAGTGGACACCACAGTCTAGGGACGGTGAGGTTCCCCCAGCCACACACCGGTGGGTGGCCCCCCACCACTCCAGCCGGACCAACACCACAGCGTGAGGATAACAGGGTGACCCCACTGCCCTCGTCCCCACCCGGGTACCCCTGCCTCGCACACGGGGGGCCCCGATGGCGGTGCTGCCGGGTGGCCTGCCCAGCCCCACCCAGGGTCCCCAGCAACCCCGCACCCACCGGCCGTAGCCACCTCCCAGGGCTCACCCACGGGTGGCTCCAGCCAGCTCCCACCCCCGGGTGCCGCGGCGGCTCTGCCCCGAGTGGGTGGTGGAGGGGGGCGCGGGGGCACG
>VWZZ01003418.1:1095628-1112543 GCA_013399095.1 Psophia crepitans | reverse complement strand
CTGGGAGAGCAGCGTTCCCCCCCCGCTGGCTGTAGGAGAAGGCGCTGGACGCGCCGCGGCGTGCCAGCAGGGACGCGGCTGTTCCATGAGCGAAGTTAAAACGTACGTGCTCGCACCTGCCCAAGGGAAGATGAGGAGCTGGAGTGAGGAGCGAGCTTTTATCCCACAGACCGCGCTCAGCATCACCTTGCTCGGCTTCGCATCCCTGTGCTGCCCTGGCGGGTCCTGGCCAGCGCGGGGTGCGAGGGGATGCAGTCCGGCGGGGGGACCCTCCCCAGCAAACCCCGCCGAGCAGGTGGCTGGGCCTGGGGAGCTCGGGCAGGAAAGCGGTCTTGTTTGAGGTCAAACTCTTGGAAAGGGAAAGCGCAGGGAAGGTGGAGGCTTGGGGCTGTTGCTCTTGAGCACCACCATGGTACCACACAAGGTACAGGCTTCCCTGCGTGCCGCTGGAAATGAAGGCTCCTGCCGTCAGCTTCGGAGGAGAGTCTCCGGCTACACTTCTGGCACTTTCCTGGCACGTGGATTTACACTGAACCCTGGATGAAGGCAGAGAGGCCAGAGGCAGCAGGTTGCGGCTCGGCTCAGCCCAGCCAGACGGCCAGCAGTTGCGTGCTGCGGGGCACCTCCCTGACTCACACCAGCCCTGCTGGGCTTCAGGTTTCTGTGGTGAAGGGTAAAAACACCTCCTGCTCCGGAGAACGGGCTGGGTACAGCTCCAGGTGCTGGCCAGGCTGCAGCCACCGGTCAGCGCTGCGCCGTGCGGCGAGGAGGAGCCTGTGGGGCAGGCTGGCTTTGGGAAGCTCCTGCGTTACTCATCTTGTGTAACGGCCCTTTTCAGTTCTCACTGAATTCAGTGAAAAACTCCTCTTGCCTTCTGTGGGAAGGGCCATGCTCCGAGTTAAAAAAATAAATTCTCTTTTTCCCCCTGGGAGAGCAGCTACCGCTTTAGAAGAATAATTACCACAGTGGAGATAAGCAAGGAAAAAAGTGTAGTACTTACTTGTTTCAGGCAGTTTTGAGCATATGATTAAACTGTGGGACAAGCTGATTGTCCATTTTTGCTCTGCAATTCTTTTTAATTCCACTTCTTTCCAAGTGCCAGTGTTTAAAATGTCAGCCTTTACTTTGAATATTGTTGCTCTTTTCATCTTGACTCACCACCGCCCTGATGCAGCTTGCAGCAAGCGAACACATGGAATTTATTTTTTTCCACATTACAACGTAGTGGAGCGAGGCTCCAACTTTTCAGGCAGATTTTTTTGACTCCTGAAAGGCAGAACGCCATGAGTCACAAAAGCTGCGGCATGCCTCGCTGCACACAGTACGCGCATGTTCGTTCCGCCTCTGAAAAGGTGTGGGGTAGAGGAAGGGAGAGCCAGCAGTGCATCAGTCGTCACCGAGTTTGTTTTGGCTGGCACAGATAAGCATTAGGAACCCAAAAAGAAGAGCGAAAGAACGAAGTTTTACAGGGGATGTCGCTAATACTCGTGGGTTTTACAGGGAATGGTTTCACGTGCTTTAGCAGCAGGCGGTGGTACAAAGCCGTAAGATAGATGCGCTTCCCTTGCACACTCATACATATACATGCGTTTAAATGCCTTTTACACGGTTTCATGAAGGCTTTTAGATTACATTCTCCCAGCAAACATATTCGCTCAGCAAACACAGCTCTAACCCAAAGAATATGATGGATTCGAAACAGCAGACAGGTGGTTATTGTAAAATCTAATTTCAAATCTGCATATGGCTGATGCTCTGATTAAGCTCTGCTTCTACAGCACTCAGAATAAACAGAGCCATTTGACATGATGACAACATAACCTTTGGATGTCCTTTGCCGTGCACGCTCTGTGCCTGGTAAGACACATTCCTGCTCCCCACATGTAATGGCTGCGATGCAGATGGCGAGGCTCGCGAGTGCAAAATTTCAACGCAGAAACCAAGGTAATTAACGCCGCTTTTGCGGAATATGATTTTATGATAGATTTCTATTCTTACTGATATTAATACACATCGGGAGTAACATCAGCGACATCCAGAGCATGCGCCTGAATCATTACAACCAGCCCAGCAAGTAGCAGAATCTACCTCCAGCATAGCAAATCAGTTCAGCCGCTTCTCCGACAGACCAGTGCCAGGGCTGCCGACACTCAGAATGCCACGTCCGCGTGTGTCTCCCAAACCCTAGTCAAAGGCTTTCAGCTGCTTCACGCCTTGGAGTTAAGGGAGAAGAGTATCACTCTGGAAGTGGAGAGAGAAAGGAAAGAAATCTGACAGCTATTTCAAAGGATTTTCATTTGAATCCTCCTAAAGCAACTGGCAGTGCTGTCTGCTGCAAGGGGGAAAGCGAGGAGAAAAGTGGCGGTGCAAGATAAGATGAGATGTCTTACTCTGCTCTTCATACAGCAAGTCCTTATCATCATCACCTGAGCCTGCTGGGATAGCCAGCTACCACTCTGCCTAAAAACAAGCTTCTTATCTCCCCATGGTTTCATAAATAGCGAGCCACCATAGCAGTGCTTCCCCACTGCTGTTGGCAGCCCATGAAGGTCGAGCTTCTCTCATCCTTACAAGATTAGCTTCCTTCCCCACAGCATCACCCCTCCCACAAAAGCATCTCAGGTTCACGCCTCCAGAGCCATCTCTAGCAGCACGTGTGCCTCCTTGCAGGGTTCACGGAAGTGCAATTTCCCTCTGTGGGTTTTCAGGCCTTTTTCTGCCTTGGCACTTGCACCCTGAAGAGGTAAGTCCATGAGGTTTTATCCAAGAAGCTTTAGGCAACCAGGAGCAGGACTGTCCCCTGCACCTGGGAGACACAGAGGGCCAGTGGGCACCGATGCAGAGACCCCAGGCAGCAGAGTGGCACGTGAGGGAAGAAGCTGGGTGAATGCCCCTGTTCGGGAGCACAAGCCAGGCTCTGAGCAGCAGACCTACCCCAGCTGTTGAAGTAGAAAGCAGCAAACTCTGCTCACCTGCCTCTGCCCCAGCTGAGACCCGACACGCGGCGCAGGCGAGAGGGATGGTTTGCTCTGCAGCGGAACGGCTCTGCTGTGCTGGCCCAGTCTTTCAGCAGCAAGGATTAGCTTTGATTTGCAGCAGGAACCTGTATTTTTTCTGGCTCTAGGGCTGACTCAGTGTCAGGGTCTGTGTTGTGCTTTGTTACAAGTGCAGAAAATGCCTCAAGTGACCCGAGCTGAGTTCTGCTTCCTCCTGACAGCAAAGGTGCAAGCTAAACCCTGCTGGCTGCCCGCCTAGGCTCATGTGCTGCTCCCTTCAGTCCCTTCTCTCGAACCCCCCCGCGGGAGTGTGCCCAGACAGCTTTGTTTGCAGTAGAGAAAGGTTATTCCCATCTCCCAGATCGTTCCTGGAGCTCTCCAGGGGTGAGCGAGAAGCCTGGGTGCCCAGCGCCTCCGTCCCAAGCTCTGGCCCCTTGAGGCACGCGACGTGGGTCCTGTGCCAGCGATGATGCGGTTTCCAGCAGGAGCTGGGCTGACATCAGTGTGACAGACACGGATTCCCATTTCCATGACTCACCCAGCCTTTGATCTCAATTGTCCCTAAATTAGCCCATGGGCCCCATGGACCTTTGTGCATGTGCCCGATGTGAAGCCAGGATACCACTTCCCAGGCTTCTGCACTCGCAGTAGCCAACTGTTCTTGAGGTGTCGTTGCATTTCCCTCCTCCTTCTCTGCAACTTTCCTAAGCTCTCATCCCTTTCCGACTGGGCATTACCTACCCCAGGATCTCCCTTCTGTCACACCTCCTGTGCCCCACTGACACCCGTGGCCGGGAGGAAGCCGCCGGCGCCCCCCTGGCTCGTCGCTGTGTCCAGGGAAGCACTCCTCTGCTTCGCTTCAGAAACAGCCGCTGCTGATGCTGCATTTTCTGCAGCACATCTGGATTATTAACCAGCCACCTGGCAGCTCCCTAATTGGCGATATCAGTAAAAGCACATTTTTCTCTTAAGTCTCCAGATAAAGTGGCTAAATTTGATCTGAAATCCTCAGCTCCTCATTGCCTCGTGTACCGTATAATGGCCTTGCTTACGCCATAAAGATGACAGCGACTCCCTTGCACTTGCACGCTTTCTGTTCTGTCTTTACCATGCGTTCGGGCAGGGGACTGAATGACACAGCACAATCTATTACAGCTATTTCTATAGTAAACAGAGATAAAAAGCACAGCCAAAGGGCACGCAGCCTCCAAGGAAGCAGGCGCCGCATATTATTGTATCGAGCGCTCGAATCCAAGTTCCTGCTCGAAGGAAACCTGTCCCCGGCGGCAGCCGTTGCCGCCCGGTTGAGTCACGCTGGGCTCCAACATGCTGACCACCGAGCACCGTCAGCTGACGGTGTTGAAAGCAAATGGTGACTGCTAGGTCATGTGTAGATCTGAATTTGAGGTCATGTTCTCTCGATGACCCAGCCTTGCAATAAAGACAGGACCTCTGTGGCCTGGGACTCGCTCGCCCGCAGGGTCCCTCCTGACTCGGTGCAATTCCGGCAGCGGGAGAGCCGCGCAGGGAAGGCACAGCGCTGCCAGGGCTCTTCTGCTTTGGAACTCGCTCCTTGCTTTTAGGCCAAAAAAGCTTGGATACAGTACGCTTTGGGTCAGGCTAAAAAGCCGGAGTATTTTCAGACTTCCGAGGAGAGAACGCTGTATTTATAGGGAAGTTCAGTTTTTCAGCTGCTTTTGTAATTCGTTTTGTTTCCGACTGGTTCATTCAAGCTGTAGGGCTGAGGAGTTAGCTGCTGGGTTTCTGTTCCAGGCTCACATCTCTGACTGTTTGCAGACATAGGGCAGAGCTATTTTTGTCATCTAAATCAGTAGAGAGAATATCTCACAATCCCCACTGCAGCAAATTCCTAAGGAAGCGAGGTCTATTTTTATAGAAAATTTCTACTTAGTATTTGTTTTAATCTAACGGCTGAGGAACAAGCCGTATCAGCCTTCCTGAAGCCGAGGAGTAGTGTCCCCTTTCTCAGGAAGACACATCCAGCGGAAGGGGGGGGGTCATTCCTACCAAGAGGAGCTGCAAACGCAGCTTCCCGAGCCCCAGGGGATGCAGCACAACCCCAACGAGGGGGGCTGAGCAAATGGGGGGCAGAACCCAGGTCTCCAGAGTGACACAACTTTAGAGAGAAAGATAATCAAGACACTTCCAGTGTAAAAAAAATAAGAGGGTAACTTCTACGAAGGTCAGAGTGGGGGGTTGGAGCATAAGGCCCACTCAGTCCCACATTCACGCAAGGCCATCGCGCCGAGCCTCAGGGATAAAACTGTAAGATAAACGCTGAGAGTTTGGGTTGCGCTGCAGACTCACGGGTGACTTATTTTAGAACAGTCTCATCCCTTGAAGTCGTTCAGATAACTGTGCTCCGACTCTTCCTATTTGATTCATGCTTATTTAGTATGTCAGAATTTTAAATACTCCTTTCCTATTCGTATGAACATTAAAAGCTATGTCAGACCTAGGAAGGGGAGGGGGAGGAACTGGTGTGTTCAGTTTTCTCCTTTCCAGCAGAGCCCTAAAGACGCAAGTTAACGCAGAAGCAGATGTGGTCGGGCACACTTTCTCCACCGACACCGGCCAGGCTTGATGGCTGAGCGCCGGGGCTGTGCGGCTGTGCAACGGCGCGAAAGCGATCCAAGCCCACGGAAACACGGCTGGGGAGAGACGAGCTTTTAAATTAAGAAACAAATGACCAAAACAGAAAAATAGAGATTGCTTAAAGCTTTCGGTAAAAACAATACCAACAGCAGTAAAGAGGTTTCTGAGCTGTGAAGGAACAGCTACAGGGATGGGTTTAGGGTCGCTCAGCTGCGAATGCCAACCCACCGTTCGCGAAAACACGGCCCTGGCGACTTCGGAATTCAACAGGTTCAGAAGGGCACGACTATTTTTATTACAAAAGGCTCCTTCTCCAACGGTCCCCCCGCAGCACCAACCGTTACATCTGGTTTTCCCATCTCATTAAGCAGATGTGCAAAATACTGTATCACGCAGCAGAGCTAAACTTGGTGGGCTAAAGGGGTAATTTGCATGCTAAAGCGCTGCAGTGCATCGCTAGGAAATACAGGGAATCACAGAATATTTCTGCCTCTTAAGGACCTCGGTTTCACCCGTTTCTGTTCTTTTTTTTCCCTCTACACCCCATGTCTATGCATTTACCCTGCAGTGTTTTCTCTACGACGTAGCTCTGCTGAAGAGGGAACCTGTAAACCCAGCTGAATGCAACCAATATAAACGAACCGCATCCTTTCCGAATTTAGATTTCCTTCCCGCGAGGAATCTCTTCTCTGAACATTAATGGAAACCAAAATCACTACACCAAGCAACACACCGTGCTCTCCGCCGTTCAGAATCAGAGCAAACCTGTCTTTGTCAGGGACTGAGCCGACCTCATGTGCAAACATCTGCAGGAGCTGTTCAGGTCCAGGTATAAAATTCCTCCTTGCTGCTGGGCGTTCCCTGCGTGCCTGACTGAAGAAACGCGTTCCTAGAGATCAGAGGGCAGCACCCTGGCTCCCGGGGCTGCTCCCCATGGTACGCAGGAGCAGCACAGCACCTCCCGACCCTCGCAGCGCGCCCGGCAGCTTACAGCTGATCAAGCGACGCCATCGGGGATGACGTCTCTGCTCCTGAGTGATGTCCTACTGCAGGTCCAGCTCTGTCTGTGCCTTGTCCCACTGTGCCAATAGCTCGACCAGTATCACTTGCCATCCCAGTGACTAACTGCCCACTGACCCCAGAAAAGCGTTCGCATGAGCCAGGGACTGCATTTCCCCTTTCCCAAGGGAGGAAGCTTACTTGTCCCCCTCCCCGCGGCATCCCTGTTACGGCATTGAACTGGGGACCTCGTTAGCAACACAAAGAAGTTTTTAAGCAGAAAACGGGAAAACAGTAAATCCAACCTCATCCCAGCTTCCTCCCCCACTGGCAGAAACGGGGCGGCTGCGGCCAACGCGCGATCGCCATCTTGTCCCAGTTTGACTGGGATGCCATTAAAAGGTTTTGAAAACACTGCGCAGGAGGGAGAAGGACGTTATCCGTCTGCAGCCTTTGCTGCAAGGGCCTGCCTCCTCTGCAAACCCGGACCCACCGCAGGGGGGAAGCCTGCCGAAAACAAACCCCAGTTGCTCTCAAGGGGCAAAGATGTGCCAGAGCAGCCAGGACAGCGTATCCCGGTATCTGCAGGCTCCCGTGTTCAATCGGAGCAGCACATTATCCACCCAAAATTAACCTTCTGCTCTGCAACTCACAAGTTTCCGGGGCAGCTGTGTTTGCTAACCACTGGGAGCAAGAATTTTTATTCAAATCAAATACCTGTGCACTTCCCATGCAGCTACTCCAATGGCCGTCAGGCAAATAGATACTCAAACTGTTGCACTTCAGACCCCTTTGATATGAAAGTCTCATTATAAAGGTCTTCATTGGCTGAAGAGATGAATTTCACCCCCTTAAACGGCCCTTTTCCAGGTAGCAGACATCATACCCCTCCTGCTGCCGGAGCTGGGCAAACAGCACTTTCAGCAGCTGACATTTCCGAAGGCAGAAAGCGGTGCTCAAACCATGTCTTCCACAAAAGCTACAAGCCCTGAAGGCTTTGGCTGAAGAGGTTCACGCAAATCCCAGAGTTAGCCCCCAGAAAAGCCGTCACGTTTTTCATTGCGGGCTGACTCCTCTGATGACCATCGTTGGTCTCGCCTTCCCCGAGGTGATGCCCCTCCCTGCAGCACGGCTGCTTCCCTTCTTTCCCCTTCCTCCCACCATCTCCCCTCCAGCCCATCTACGTGGATGTTTCTGTTGTCGCTCTAAGTTGGATAATAATCTCATCCCGCAGCATCTCATTATAATTAGCTTTTAATTGCCACTTAACACAGGGATCATTTTGGAAGACCATAACAATTCTTCCTTCAGGAATTATTTGAGTGTTGAAAGCTCGTTATGTGCCCTATAAATGTTTTGGGTAATGAGAATGATTTCAAGAGGCAAATTGAGAACACCGCTGCTCACGCAGGCTGTGCACACAAGATTTGTATGGTTTCTTGGAGCACTAGTAGCACTTCCAAGGAGCAAACCACAGAAGTCAGTGTGTTTTGCTACCAGACTCCCTCTCTGGCACCCACCGTGCCTTTGTACTGGAAGTAGGAAGATTTTAAGGAGCACCTGTAAAACACGAGGGGTAAATGTCACGGTAAAGTTGCGTTTCCGCTGCTCTGCTGGAATTGGTGCGCTCAGCCAGGGGCAGGAGGTGGCAGAACTCTGCACCTCAGGGTAGGCAGCCATGCAAGGAGCCAAGAGATAAGCAGATGGTTAGAACAAACTCTTCCTTGGGCATATACAAAGCTTTGGCCAAGACCTGCTTTGTTCCTGAACAAGTTAGACTCCGGTGAGATCTGAAAACGGCCAATTCGCCAAAGCCTTACCAAGATCTCGTGCATCCTCGCAGCAGAAGTTACTCGCCAGTGAGTGCCACTCACCTACCTGCCAGGGCAGCAGTGACAGAGGACTGGTGCTCTCGCCAGGTCACGCCCCGTACGCACCGTGCCTCAGACCAGCCACCCTGCCAACAGGCAGCTTAGCGTGTCTGCAGCGCCCTGGGGAGCACCGGGCTGGGACAACGGGGGAGAAATGGCTCCACTGGCTTGTCAGACTGCTGCTGTTCCACCTAACCTCCGCTTTCGTTTTTAATATTCAGGAGATGCCGTTAGTTTTGGTAGGGTCGGAATGGCTGCTGAGCTCCAGTAGCTTCTGGGAAAACACTTACAGCCTCCATAGAGAAATACTTTTTTGGAGAAGTGCCCGTGATTCACAATCCTTATGACTAGTGAGTTTCTCCTTTTTGAAACACACTGCAACAAACCTCCAAGGATGTCTGGTGAGATGCTCAGAAGACACACCGGTACCCTCATGCGACCGCCCCTGCGCCAGCGGGCGGCCTCGGACCCAACTCATTCAAAACGCAGTGACAGCCTGTAACGCGGCTGTTAATGCGCTGATGTTTGTATGGCCTGAGCGTGGCCCTAGCAGAAGAACTTCCAAGAAGCAGTAAGAATATATCCCTAAACACACTGCACAGCGCAGGGAAGTCTTTTGCAACAGAAATAGAGGAATGACTCATTTCCTCTGTAGCCGCTGCTCCGGCGCTTCACCGGCGCGGGCGGCGAGCGGCTCCCTGTGCCGTGCCCGCAGGAACTGGGAAACGCAAGAGCCATTTCCAGCACGCATAAACCCAGCTGAATTTCAACCGGAACTTGTCTTTAAAAGCAGTGACCGCAGGCTGTCAGCGGGGACAGCACAGGAGACAGTCGCCAGCCGTTCCCGAACGCTCCCTCCCTTGCCAGGACCATTGGGTTTCAACATTTTAATTTTGCACAGAATCAAACATTGGAAGAGCGAGCCAAGAGCTGCCTTCTCCCTCGCCCTCCCTGATGCGTGGCTAGTAAGCACGCTGCTTTGCCAGTGAATTTGGTTCCAAGTTTCTCTTCTCCCCTGCGTGAAACGGGAAAGGAGCAGGCGGAAACAGCAGCGGAGAAGTGGCCTATCTTGTTGAAGTTCGCCACTGTTCTTCCCGTTTCCACAGCTAGCAGGTTGCTATCAGCACAGCGAGACTCTCCAAAGCAACTCTTCCACTTTCCCCACTAGAAATCCATCATACGGGTAATTTCTCTCCTGTGACAGCTAGTAACCTTCACAGCATAATCCCCAACACTCCTGTCTTCTTGATTCCTTACCTCCCCTTTTCTCCCCCTGCCCGGATTATTGCAGGCACTCTGTGGCAGGGCTAGAGGCCAGTAGAGGATGACGAGTACCATGAATGCACCAGCAAACCCCTACTACACCCAGTCCAGCCCAGAGCACCGAGTATTCTCTATGCAGCTTTGGTTCTGGTTTTGGGGAGGGGGTGTGGAACTCCCAGGGGTCTCAGGAAACACGGCCGGTACCTTGAGCACACGGACATTTCCTGAGTCTCTGAATCAGCACTGCTGTCCGTTAAAAGGAAAAAATGAGGCTTCCTTAACACGGAAGACTGGTACACGATGACATTTGGTGCACAGGCGTTTGTACCAACCTTTAACAGTTTTGCATGTAAATAGTTACTTGAATCCTACCAGCCTGCCACACAGATACCGAGCACACGTTATCTATAGCTGTCGCCGATCGAGGACTGCGGTGCTTTGAATCCTGACGAAGGAGTTGCAGATCTGCCAGTTCTTGGTTACGTATTTAAAACAGGAGGCTGCAGGCACGCACACGACAGCACAGGTACTCTCTTAATGAGGCGTACCATATGTCTGAGAAACCCACGACAGCAATATAATGTACAGACCCACCTATCCACGGTCGGCCCTCCGTCCTGCTTATTTTAGACTTGTGAGCTGCTCAGACTCCTCGGGCAAGCAGAGCGCTGTGCTCGGAAGCATCAGCAAGCCCTGAAGGTGAATCCACGTCCTTAAAGGGGTGCAGGTCCCCGCCCCAACACGGACCGCCAGCTTCCCAGCGCTATCGGCCCAACAAGAGCGGGGCTGGCTGCTTTTCTGCCAGCTACCCAAATTAATTCTCATCAGTCAGAATGTCACCTACCTCAGGGAAGACTCACCAGGCAGACGTTTAAAGAGGCGACGCAGGAAATAAAGCCGCCTAGAAAAGCAAACTTCTCATGCCTGAATTCTGTTGGAGCCTTATGAAAACGAGATGCACAAGTGAGAGTCCCTTCCCCTCCAGGTAGCTTTAACGTGCATTAGCAGCACTTAATCAGCAATGCACTCCTGACCTTGGCTGCTTTACAAGGGAGGTATTTGCACAGGGATGGAAAGATTTTAAACAATTTATCCAATGAGTTGGACGCAACTGGCTTTTCTTTAAACACCAAGCATTCAAGTCCGCAGGCCAGTTAATTTTTTGTTAACAGATTTATCACGAAAGGAAACTCCTGTGTTTCTTTAATGATTTTCTGCTGAATAGAAACTCAGGCTTCAAAGGGAAATACTTCAGAGCAAGGAATGAATGGAGACCAGAGGATGGTTATTGCTTTTAAAGGAAGCTATTAATAAGAGATAAAGTTATTAAAGAGGTAAAGATCTAAACACACTTCCTCCGCACTGACCTGGGTGACCAAGTGTTGACACTCCAGGAATGACATTTTTCCAGTCCCTGCCAGCGAGAAGTCCGTTAGCAGGCTGGGCTGCCTCGGCGCTGTACCGCCGACTGCTGCCCCTCTTACAGAGGCTGCTCCCTGCAAGGTAAGAGACAGGCCTGGAGATACTTATTTTCAGCCTAGCTTTGATTTAATGATTAAAAAGCTCCAGGTCTTACTGTTATTTCATTCTTTAACAGGGAACATCGCACAAGCCACGTTTCTAGTTCTGGCACCGTACCAAAGACTAATAAAGCACAGGTAACTCGCTGGCCCATCCACGAAACTCCTGCTGGCTTCAGCGGGAGATTTTCCATAGGTGATAAAGCGCAACCTGCGCGGTTTGGAACAGAGACGTGTCTGTGCACGCCACGCCGAAAAGCTCACGCAGACACTGTGAAATGAAGAAGTCCTAGCTCTTCATTATGCACCAGAAAAAGCAGATTTTATGCAGCAACCTGAACTGGAGCCAGAGAGACAAGAACCGACGCTGCCTTAACCTGAGCGAGACAGCCGCAGAGCCCAGCGTGCTGCTTCAAAAGTCAGCACTACCACAGCCGGTGCCAGCCGCGCTCCTGTCCCCCTCCTGGCTGTCCTCCCGCATCCCTCTGCACATCCCCAAGGTGCGGACTTCCTGCTTTCCCAGGGCTTTGCCGCTTCAGTAGTCTCCTCCTAAAGAGCACACGAACCCGCCGATCACAGCTTTGTGGCTGCAGGTAGCCTCTGCTGCAGAAAAGATAACAAGGAGTTTAAATCTCGAGGCACGGATGCTTTAAAATAGCTGTTTATTACTACAGTGAAATATTAAAACCATCAACTTTTTATGGAAACAATAAAAGTGCAAGTGTATTTTGATATTAAATAGGAAATGAATTTATAAAGGTTTCATTAAAACGGGCTGACACTTTGAGCCTATAAACACTTTTTTTAAAGAAAGACCCACAATAGCAGCCAAACACTTTAGTTTAATCTTTGGTCTGATTATTAACCAGCAAAAAAGAGTTGTACCAAGAATGTCCATTGCAAACAGACACGTAAAATTTACATTACTCTGCAGAGATTCACAATCAAAAGAGGAATGTTTTCGAGACATTTAGTCAGATCAGAAATAACGATGTCTTTGAGAAATACACAGCATTTTTCAGTACAAAATGAAGCCACATGCATTTGGGTACTGTAAATAAACTCAGTCTCTTGCAGCTGTGACTCCTCTTCCCAACCAACGTTCAACAAAACCAACTTCATTCGCACAGAGTCTTTGCAACGTCAAGCTGCAGATAAAGAGACCCAAGAACCCATGTCAGGGGTGTGCAAGTAACACGCTCGCGCTTCTGCGTCTGTGTTTCAGCTTACACAGAGGCAACTACGCTGAACGTACGGTACACTACAGCCTTAACAAACACGTCCTCATAGCCTGGTTCTGCGTACAGCACCCATGGGCTGGGGAGGGGGAAGGCAGAAGGCCCGCAGGATTACTCGTGCGGGTCAAGCTCTCCGTACACCTCCGTGCAATCAGGCCCTGTACCAGCTCCAGCACGCTCAGGTGCCGGGGCGGTCACGTTTGTTGTGGAACAAGATGAACACTGTACTAGAACCCAATCCTTATCAGCCCCTTTTGTGAATCGTGTTCATGAATGCAAGCTTTCCAGCAGATAACGAAAACACACTGCGTATCTCAGCTGTACAACAGAGCCACAAGTTAATCCAAGGTTTTCTCGGACCTCCCACCAACCGCGTGCACAGTGCCTTACCGGCAGGAAGGGCCCCTCTCTCGGGCCCCCTTGCCCAAGCCCAAGGTTAAAGCAGACACGTACATTTTCTCCCATCACCAGCCACCACAACCTAAAAAATGCCTCGCTGGGCAAAAACTCACACTGAAGATCCACCTCCTTGGCAAATAAACTGAGGGTGTGCCTCACTCTTCAGCCCTGCTGGATTCAACCACTGTGGAAATACTGTCAAAGCCAAACTCACCGAAATCTCTTTCGCCTACACTCCAAAGCTGCCTTGCTTTCAACAGCTCTCTCCCAGTTTCATCCCTGTGTCCTCTGGCTTGTTTGCAGTGGATCTTCACTGAGAGTTTACCACCACACTTGCTCACCCCTCAGCCCAACTTTCATTTTCTAAACTATTTATATTCTCCACCATCTCTCCTCATCATGCATGTCCTAATGCAGCTGTCTTCCTGGCATTGCTACATTTTAGTGAGAAAGTCCTTTCCAAGCCTATTACACATTTCCACGTATCACAGCAATACTAAATACCCACCAAACACGCATCCCTTTTCAGAGAGAAGATCACTTTTCAGAGACAGGAGTGCACAGTGATGTAGATAAACTGAGAGCTGACTGAAGTGGTTATGATGCCAGAATTAACAGCCAAAGGGGTTTTATGTCTTTGGTTCAGGCATCCACAATACCTTGGGCTGGTCATCTAGTCCTTCTTCGGGCAAAAGAGATTCAATGGCATCGATTGCAGAACTGCATTTTATTTCAAATACGCTGCAAAAATAGTATGTATCATGGTCTACTACCAAAAAAAATAAAATAAAAACAAAACACCACGGTAGCTCACTTAGCCTTAAATACCATGTGCAAAGAACATTTGATCAATACTACCTATAAATACACTATTTGTATTTGTAGAAAGAAGCACAGTGCTTCACATATAAAAATAACCCAACTTAGGGGTGTGACCTAGGCTGTAATTACCTGAAAATAAGACTGCAAGAGCAGTTAAAAAAATAGACAGAAGCAGGCAAACATCTGCCTAGGGAGTACTTCCATTTAGAAAAATAGATTTTTATAAAGCTTCATAGATTTCGAAAATGTTTGGCTTGTGCTCTGACGCATAGAACTGTAAATAAAGCACACTGGTATCTCTATGTACATGAGGGAGAGGAGGAGTGTATTAGTAACTCTGGGTTATCCTAAAGCTTCCCAGAAGTTACAGTTGGTCATTTACAGTTCACTTCAGACCGCTCACCTAGGACACAGTGCAGCAGGTAATAAGGCACACGCGCAGCTCCCCCAGAGCCAGCAATTCAGCAACACCTTTTGGGTACTAACACATCCAATACTTGAGCAGGTGACGCAATAAAGCAAGGGTTTGAAGGTCTGAACTTGCTGACGTGCTGGGAAACACCAGGTTCCCATACCCCAGGCACCTGCACCGGGAGCTACGGACACTTGCAGAGCTGGCTGCGTTACAACTCGCCAGGTTATTCCAGCAACTGGCAGAAAACCAGGCAAGAAGTGGAAATTACCCTGCTGATGTTTCGATTTAGAGGACACCAGAATCCATAGCCTAGGACTGCCACTGTACCATGAATTAGTGCTAAAAAATTTTCAAGTACCCTGAAATATTTCACTTCCTCCTCCCTGCAATAAGATAACTATTTGCTATGGCACAGCACTATAAAGAAAAAAATCCCACCAGGTTATTTGGTCTAAACACTGCCACGATCAGACAACCAGCTAGGCAGTCATCCAAAAATCCCACCAAACTCCAACCCCAGAGCAGGAGGGCGCAGCAGTCAGCTTACAGCACTGAGATTCAGACTGGTTTAAGGTTTGTTCCAAGAAAAATATAATACAGAATGTCTTAGTTTCATTGTTGGTCCTCAAGGTAAAGCAAATTCTAAGAAAATAATACTTGAAGCTGGGAAGAAAAAAAAAAAAATCTCAACAAGAACCCACAAACAAACCAACCTCAGAGTATTTCTATAGAAGAAGGTTTTCTTCAGGATGCTTCAAACATCATCCCTTTAACAAGATACTAATGCCTCCTCCGTAGCAGGTATTTAGTGCAGCCAATTATCCTAAAAAGAAGGCTCTTGTGAAAATAAAGTGCTATTTGTTTCCTTTTATCTGTATTTCAATCCTTCAGTATAACCTTCACTTGAACACAGAAACGTGCAACTAGATTCTTCATACTGGTTTTGGAGAGGTTTAGCTTCTTCCTTCAATTTTACATTAACGTGTGTATTGTATTTCTGCTCCGCACAATGTAATTGATTACACAGGAAATTTAAAGCACGTCATTGAGCACTTCAAGCTGTGATCAACACCCTTGCTCTAGTGCTCATCGCATTTTAAGAGCATCCTGGTACACTGGGGGCGGGTTTGTTTGCACTTACAGGATTTTTAAATCCCAAATGGATTTTGTATCATAAAAAGCAAATCTCAGAAAAAGGTCAGTTTTGCCACTAAGACAACAAGTTAATGTGGATTTCCAGAAATGTCAGATTGAGCCTGTTAAAGTTAGGCCTGCAAACAGTCAACTGAACGTAACGCTTCTCGACTAAGGCACTTCCCCAGAAATTTCACAATGTTCCCACGAACGACCGATGAGATCAGAAAACAAGAATCACAACTTCATTAAGTCCTGGCCTCTGGTTTCAAAGTTTTCTCAGGCTGGGGAGAAAACCAGAGAACCACGTTTAAACAGATCCCACCTTCCTCAGGCAGAGGTGGGCTCCCGATGGACCAGCAGGGCTGGGAGCGCATGGTGCCCTGGCAGGGTCCGCAGGCGACGCTGGCTCACCCGGCCACCGGCTCACTCTCCCGGTGGCTCCTGCCTGGCCACGGCCACGTGCCGGCAGGGGGTGAGCGCTGGTCGCAAGTACCGGGGGCTGCTGTACATCCTGATGATGTGCGGGGCCTGGATCCAGGTGTTGATCAGCTGGAAGGCGGCCAGGTCCAGCGTGGGCCCGTCGAAGGTGGCCAGCAAGTTCACCGGGGCGGCTTCCTTGAGGAACCGGGGCAGCACCACAGCCTCGGGGAGGCTGGCGTTGCCCAGGAAGAAATGCATCAGCACCTGCTTGCGCAGGCAGTCCCTGAGGTACAGCACCAGGTCCTCCAGCCGCTCCACCAGAAACCGCTCGTCCCAGGCCTCCAAGGGCCCCTGCAGCAGCAGGGAGAAGAGGGCCGTCTTCAGCACGTAGGAGGAGAGCACCCGGCCCCACTGGGAGCAGAAAGGCTCCTCCAGGCCCTGCCCGCGCAGGTCCCGCAGGCCCTTGAGGATCTGCAGGCACTTGAGGTGACAGGAGGAGGCCGGGGCCTGCTCCTTCAGCCAGCTCAGCAGCCGCTGCTCCTGCCGCGAGGCGTTGAGGCCCCACAGGGCGTCGGGGGCCAGGGCTGTCTGCGGGCCCTCGGGCGGCAGGGCCACCAGGTAGACCGCGTCGCCGAGGGGGATGGCGGGGATGAGGCGCACGGCCATGGAGATGTGGCAGCAGACATAGTCGGAGCAGGGCAGGATGTGCAGCGTGGGCGGGCGCCCAGGGCAGACCGAGAGGCTGATGCGACAGCGCTCCTGCAGCCGGTACCGCACGGCGCCCAGGCACCGCTGCAGGTGGCCCTGGAACCAGCGCAGCACCAGCCCCGAGGAGAGGTGGCAGCGGCCCTGCAGCTCCACGCAGAAGCCCTCGGCAAAGGGTCGGTAGCGGCGTGGCCAGCCGGCCCTCGCCCGCAGCCCGCAGAGGAAGGCCCCGTGCAGCCCCAGCCCATCGGCGCGGTGCGGCTGGGGCTCCAGGTGTGGCGGCAGCCGCAGGGGCACCAGGATGTCGAAGCAGTCGGGGCTGCGCACCTTGTGCTGCTCGTAGGCACTGCCGATGCGGACGAAGTCCCCGCGGAGGCTGAGGGCCAGCGGGCCGGGCTGCAGCCCCTGCGCCTTGGCGGCGCGCACCAGCTCGGCCACGACGCGCCCGACGTGCGCCTTGCTGTGGCCCAGCACATGGGGCGAGAGCCGCAGCTGCCGCGCGTAGAAGCTCTCC
>VWZZ01003418.1:1070864-1094970 GCA_013399095.1 Psophia crepitans | reverse complement strand
CCCGGGCGGTCCTTCCCCGCGGGCAGAGCCCCGCCGCCCCTGCACCGCGGCTGCCTGCCCTGGCCCCGAAGGCGGAGCCTGGGCTGCTCTGTGGGCACCAAACACGCGTGTCCGTGCCCCCCTCGCCACAACAGGACTCTGAAGGGTTTTTTTTAGTGTAAAACTGAGTGTTACTGCATCCCTGCATCAGGGGAGGGCTGTGTCTTCGGGGAGTCCTGCTGCGCAGGCAGTGGTGCTGTGTCATAAGCTCCACGTTGCACGTTTTTCCTCAAATAAAAGTGTTAAAGGACTGCCCGGCTGCAGGGGAGCCTCTAGTCACAGCGCTGCCCGAGGGCCTCGCTGCCAACGGCACAGCACAGTCCCCTCCGTTAATGCACCAGTGTGTGTGCGGTCTGCTGCCGCACTGGCAGCTGCCTGCAGTCAAATCATTGAACAGTCTGGGTTTTTTCCCTCGTGCCCGAATTATTGAGATGCTGACAAACTAAAAGGGAAGAAATAACCCTGGAAGAAGTTACTCATTTGTTGCACAGGGACTTCTGGCCTCATCTGGTGTTTGAGAGCCAGTCCGATACCAGGCCCGCCCTTGTTAACTGCGCCGTCAGGACACTGCTGCCCGCAGCAGCGCCCGCGGCACGAACCGCATGGCAGAACTGAGGATCCGTCACAAAGAGGCACGCAGGGCTGCCTCGGGCGGCATCCCAAGCCCACGAACAGCGGCGCCAAACATTTGGGTCACAAGACGGGCGCGAAAACCACTGTGCATGCAAAGCCTCCGGGCGCTGCTGGAGAGTTGCGCAGTCGCATTAAACCCCATAGAAAGCACTGGGACTTGTCTGTCACCAGGACTTCTACACCCAAACTGCTTCTTCAGGGCGTTGCAGATCTGAAGAGATCTTCAGGACCTGCATTTCCTCCTGTCTCGTCAGATGTCTCCCTCACTGGCTGTACCATCCTCACCGTAGCTGAGCTGCATTTCTGGGTGCGTCTTTGTGTCCCAGCTAGCTTTATCTTGAAGAGTCCTCCACAATGGTGATGGTGATTAAACCTGACAAACGAGCATATCTAGCTCCTGCTGCCACAAGCCTGGAGATTCCAATTACCTGAAGATGTGAAGGCAGCATTTCACCTTTAGAGAAAAGGAAAATCGTGCCACAAGGTCCCACATAGACCCACTCATCGGGGTGGTCTGACGTTTCCCCTGTTTGGGACAAGACCTCTTCACATAGCGTTTGCCCGTCACTGCATTTCTTGACCATAGGGCTGTGCATTGCTCTTGTTTTCTTTCTAGAATGTTCTCCCTGCCCCTGTGCGCATAGTCGAGATAATTTTTAAACGTGTATTTTGCTGACAGTGTGTTAGCTCTGCCTCCGATATGATGGGGACAGGACCATCATCCTCAGCTTCCGTTTAACAAATGCTTACTGAGTTTTGAAGCTGTTTGCTGAAGTTTAAGGAGCATCTATGTCAGCGTTTTGCTGTGGTTTAATTTCAGGTGACCGAGTTATTACTGCATGACTGCAGCTTGCCGCATTGCGTGGTGTCATGGGTGCCCCCACGGAGGTGATGAGCAGTGCTTGAGGACAGGAGACTGAACCCACCGAGCTGAAAATGCTGTGACAAGGAACAGGTCGGAGAACTAAGTGCAAGAGAAAGGCTGTACAGATGTTTGGTTATGTAATTTGGTTTTATATGAAACAAAACATGACTTCAAGTACATAAAAATCGTGCTTCACAGAAAGAAGCTTATGTTTTACAGCCGAGACGCTGCGCTCAAAGTCAAACTAGGTAACCAAGGTCAAGCAGCCTGAATTAATTCACAGGCAACCAAACCAGGGTGAGAGTCAAGAGTACACTCGAGCTACAGAGAGATGTCCTGACCACTCCAACACTGACCCTTGGAGTTATAACCAGGAGTTTATTTTTTAAAAATTGAAAATAAAGCAAATGTAAAGGGAAGAAAGCGTAGGCAGCTTTGTAACCCCTCAGCCAGCACAATATTCCATGCCCCACGATCAAGAGCGTGTTTTCTGACAACTGTGGGGCAGCTGAAGCCACGACCTTGCTACTCAGAAATGCCATTCCACAACAGCCATATCTTTGAAAACAACCTGGAAGCGAAAAGCATCTTTCCTCCCCGCTCCTCGTGTCATGTTTTCCTGCATTTCTTCACAAGGCCGGGTAAGAGGACAGAAACATGCATCGTGCTGCTTATTGCCTGTGACCCATCGCTTCAAACACTTTGTTCTGCACCTCCGAAACACAAAAATGTTTACAAAGCACAGCTGTGCTGGCATGAAAACAATCCTCCAAGATGTTTTATTGAAAAATACCATTGGGCTCTTTGAAACCATTGGCCCATACTTGCCATTTTTACTAGCCTGTGCTTTCTTACACCCTTTTTCACATGCCTTCAGGTCTTGCTAGAGGCATGCTGATTTTTCAAGACAGCGTGCGCTCTCTTTTCATGCAAGGCTGATTTGATTAGCTGCACGTCGACGCTCAGGAGACAGACAGCTACATCTGGAGGAGCTGGCACGGCCCTTTGTGCCTGTCAGGCAGCTGCTGCCCGCAGGGTGACCTACAGCTTCGCAGCACGGCGGTGATCACAGTGGGACCTGCGTACAGGGGGACGGCTGCAGCCTCCCTGCCAGCCCTGGGCCCCACGGGCTGGAGAAAATGCAGATGCCACCCCAGGCGGTGGGAGAAGCGCAGGGGCCAGCTGGCACAAAGCGTGTGAGCAGCCACACGAGACCCACCGGTGCAAACCGCTGGCTCAGCGCTCACTCGTACTGGTGCCAGATGGTGCTGGTGCAGGCTCCCTCAAGCTGCAGAGTAACAGGTTGTGTGCTCATAACCGTGACCTCAAAACGAGGACCAGAGTGAATCCACAACATTAATCTTTACAACCGCTGCTTAAATCACCAGCTAGTACTTTCTCACCCCCCCAGGCAGTGGCAAGACGAGAGCTGTAGAGCCTGTGGCTGGTAAAAGATGGCCAGCAGCTTATTTTCTGGGACCCCGGCTGCTCCACTGCTGGGGCTCTGGGCAGAACACCGGCTGTGTCGGGGGGGGGCTCGGCTTCACTATCCAGACCTTTCTCACAAACAGCTGCTTTAAGAGCCACTCCATCTATCTGCTCGCACAAGCCAAGGGCATTTCATGGCTGCTGTACCAGAACTGAAGTGCTCACGAACACAAACCTGCTTCCAGTTACCAAACAGCATCCTTCCTCTTTGCCATCGTTGCAGTCCTACTGAAATGGCGCTGCAGGGGCTGCATTTGCTTTGCAATGGATACAGTTCCTCCACATTATCACAGCTTATCCATAGTTTGCATTTTACAACCCATCACAGAGGAAAAGAAATTATTTTATCTAGTCTGGGGTACTTTGCTCCTCTTGTCACATTTAGTAACAAGAACATGGTGAATGACAGGACAAGGGGAAATAGGTTTAAACTAAAAGAGGGGGGATTTAGATTAGATATTAGGAAAAAAACCTTCCCTGGGAGGGTGCTGAGGCCCTGGCACAGGGTGTCCTGAGAAGCTGTGGCTGCCCCTGGCTCCCTGGCAGTGCCCAAGGCCAGGCTGGATGGGGCTTTGGGCAGCCTGGGCTGGTGGGGGGTGTCCCTGCCCATGGCAGGGAGTTGGAACTAGATGATCCTTGTGGTCCCTTCCAACCCAAACCATTCTGTGATTCCGTGATTAATCTGAGACCAAGTGATGCAACTCACCTCTCCTGGTCCGCCACCCCTTTCCAGGAGCCAGACCCCATGCACTACATTTACTTCTGTGGTGGCTATCAGATTTGTTTTCCTCTCTCTGGGTCTCCCAAAGAAGTAGCAGCTCATCTGTTTGGATTAAAATATCTGTAAACCCCACCACAGGCAAGTCAGAATGCTGATGCTCCTCATTTTTCACTTAAGCAGTAGTCATATTGTTCCTGTATAAAACTACAAAATAAAATATATGTTAGGAGGTTTTTAATAGCAGTTGCATACTCCAGAAAAATACTAGGTTGTACGCTAATAACCATGGCCTCAAAATCGGCACCAGAGAGAATTCACCAATTTTTTACCACCACTGTTTAAATCCCCCGTTGTTTAAACAGATGTTATCTGAACGCTCACCTCAGAATGCCCCGTAACCTGGACATCCTGCTCACTGAACAAGGAATAACGTTATGCTTAACTCCCATGCGAGTCTGAGCTAAAAATAGATACCCCAGTATACACAACCTGCACGGTACCTCCGGAGGGGGGCTGCAGAGGCAAAAGGAGGTGTTCAGTCTGGGGCACGCATTAGGGTTTCTCCCCAGTTAGCAGTTCTTTGTACAGCCGTGCCACTCTTCTGTGGGTGCTCCAGCGGGCCAGACGCTGCCTGAGGCGTGGGGAGAGCCCTCAGCACAGGCAGAAGCAAGCGGTAGAAGGACAGAAGGCGCAGCCGGGTGACGACAGCGTGCCGGAGACTTTCCTACCAGGGCAGTAGCTGCCCAGTGAACCACAGCAGCGCGTGGGCTGTTGGGGGGGCAGGAGGAGATACATGGGGACGCCTTCCTGCACCCGGGACGTACGGCTGCTCTTTACAGTGAGTGGGGGTTTTATTTATGTATATCTATCCCACATGCTGTTAAACAGTCTATAGCAGAAAAGCACAATGATCAACTGCAAAAAAATACAAAGTTTGAAAGATCCGTCACTTGACTTCATGTCCCAGTCATTGCTCTTCTAAGTTTTTCCTCTGAAACAAATCTGCTAGCACATCTCCTCCCCCCGCCCACTGGGTGCTCCTGCGAGGGAGATGCCACCATCAGAATAAACCTCCTTCACCTGCCGTTCCCCTGACTCCGAGGTTTTACAGGGTGCTGTTTGTTACGGCACAAACCGACGTGATCGGGCAGACGTGAATCCCTTTAGTGCTGCGGACTCCTGAGTCTCTGCCAGCCACAGCAGCAGGGTGACCGGGTCCCCATTTGGCGATGGGAAAGCTGCAGAGGGTGCCTTGCTATCACAAGCAGCGGAGGAGAGTCAGCAACCCGGGACTGAGGAGAGCCAGGCCTCCGAAGCACGTGCACGGACACCGAGGAGTTTGGGGAGGGGTGGTACTACACATTCTCTCTTAAAATATTCTCTGTTTAATCAGTGGGATGTTCTTGCCACCTCTGCCAGGCTGTTTGCTCACCAGCTATCAGCAGGGTGTAGCACTTCTTAATCAGAAAGCCTGCAAGCAGGGCTGGCTGCTGTAAACCCCGTACACCCAATACAGGGTTTCCTTGCTGCAGGGGGATGGCTTCCCGAGCAACTCGTGCAACAGTCCCCCGCCGAACCCGTCCTGACGGCAGCGGCGATACCCTTGCTCTGTGCTGTGAACAGCACCAGCTGGCTCATCCCCAGCTTGTCCCATATTGTTTGAAAACCCTCAAGGACTTATTTCGCACAGATACTCGTGTGAGCAGGGCACCCACACTTACCCGCTCCGCCGGCATGCAGGAAGCGGTGCCTCCGTGTTTCCAGCTCAGCACCGAAACAGGAACAACCCCCCAGCCCATCCGCACTGGTGTCGGCTGGCACGCTGACCGTCTGACAGGCGCTGAGGTTGCTGGTGCTGGGGGAAAAAGCCTCCCGGGATGCTGAGGTTGCTGGTGCTGGGGGAAAAAGCCAACNGCACGCTGACCGTCTGACAGGCGGGGAGCACGGCAGGCTGCTGTCGCACGGCCTCCGGGACGCCGAGGTTGTTGGTGCTGGGGGAAAAAGCCAACTACAGCCTCACGGAAAGGAAGCAACTTTCAGCCAGGGCAGTGCAAGCGTGTCGTTTGGAAAGGGAATCGGCAGTAATTGTGATACTCAGTCAGAGGTGCTTGTTACACTGAAAATGGAAACACCAAAACTCTCCAGGTCATGATCTTAAGTCTTGCCCTTGCTCTTTAAGTTCAGTATTTGATGTGATCCCCGTACGAATGCCAACAGCCACGCTGATGTATAGCTTCCAGCACTGCCTCAAAGGCTCCAGCCCTGCTGACTCTCCCAGGGCAGCGGAGGAGGTTAACGCTGCCCGAGTGCGCTGCCGACCGTCAGCGCCGTGGCCATGCCTTACCTGCTGCGGTTCAGGTCCTTCTCCGAGTGCTCAGGTGGCAGGACAAGACCGCAGTGTGTCACCCTCCCTGCACAGGGTGGCCGTCAGGTAGAGCCAAACCTTGCACGTGCTTGTGTTAAACTAATTTAACCAAACCCAGTTTAATACCGATCTAATGAAACCTGGACATGTGTGTGTTTAAATGTAAGTTTAATCGCTGACTGAAATGGGTTAGCTTAATTAATGGTAAGTCACTTAAACGTGTATTTGCACCATAATTTGCTAAACTAATAAAAACCGATCACATAGCTGAGCCCTAATTTGTTTATTAAAGTACAGTAATTTAAATAAGGATTGTAACAGTTTCATTATACCTGCTTGGGGTTATTGTGCCATTTGATTGATTTTAAAATCAATTTAGTAAGACTGGACCATTTTAAGTAGGTCTGGCTCTGTAATGCCTGTTTGCTAGCAAAGAGAGAGCTTAGGAAAGAGAATTTGACACAGGTTTCAACTTCCTATTTGTTGCTCACATTGCTGGGACACACTTTTCTCTTTACTTCCCAAGGAAACTATGCTGCTTGTCAGCACTCCCCCTCCAGATAACTTTACAGTCAAGTCAGTTGAAATGGCCACTGGGGAGGAGAACAGAGAGCTGAAGCATCAACGTGTGCCATTCGATACGAGAGTGTTCCTGTTCGGGTCCTCAGGCTGCAGCAGGACGTCAGCCCTGCCGGGCCATCTCACTGCACTCGAGAGCAGTAAAGCCAAAATCACATAGGCTGCTCAGAGAGTCACCTCTTCTTTTTTAACTTTAAAAACATACGTTTTCACAAAGCAGGTTAGAACTTCCCCCCCTTTCACCTCGACACCTGTAAATCCCGTCCACCAGCGTTTGTGAATTTATCCTGGCAGAGAGTTTCAAGTCAGACAGTGAAAACAGCTCCTTGGTGGTACGTGTCACCTCAGCCGCAACAACAACAGTAGCAACGCTTCTGGTTTTCATAAACCGGAGCAAGGGACTTCGAGAAACGACCTCTGGCCTGTCCCACAGCTTTCTGCTGGTTTCAGCAGCGCTGGGTCTGCGTCACTGATGGCTTGTGCAGAGCCGCAGAGCAGCAGCAGCCACCTCCCCTGCGGTGACTCGTTAGCGGGTCCCAGCCGTGAGCCTGCCCACCCTCCGTGTCTTTCAGCTTCGGGCTTGTGTACCCCTGAGCTTGCCACGGAATTAGGGAAGGGGCTTTGTGCCTGACAAATGACCTGCGGCAGTGAGCTGCTAAGATGAAGCTTCGGCTCGAAGCAATGAGATACAGCACGCAGATTCAAAGGCGAGCGCACGACGGGGAACAAGCTCTGTTATCGGCTTACAGCCTCAAATAATGAGATGATCCTGGCTCAGCTGACACTCCTCCTGCTGAGCCTGGGCTGGATCACCCACCCAGGGAAAAGGAGGGCAAAAACAGCGTAGGAGGAAACACGAGGGAGAGAGGATCAGTCCAGGGAAACCGGCTTATCAGCACTCAGCAATTAGGGTGGGAAAGGCTGATGCTCTGGCTCACAGCACCCGTTCTGCGGGGCTGGAGGACAGCGGTAGCTCGGGAAGCCTTGTCCTAGGCCCTCACCTCATCCCGTCAAGGGGAGAGAGGGGGAAAGTAACGTCTTAAAAGGAAAGTGGCCTGTAGAGAAGGAGAAGCAACCCAGAACTGATGAAAGGGCCTGAGCCAGCACTGTTTCTCACCCCGGCATTCCCAGAGGGGTGTAAAATCATAGAATCACAGATTCATAGAATCACAGCACCTCCCGAGCTGGCAGGGCCCCCCAGGCCCACCAGCCCAACCCCTGGCCCCACACAGGCCCAGCCCCATCACAGCAGATGGCTGAGAGCGTTGGCCAGACGCTGCTTGAACTCAGCCCAGCTCGGGGCCGTGACCACTGCCCTGGGGAGCCTGTGCCAGGGCCCACCACCCTCTGGGGGAAGAACCTTCTCCTGATCCCCACCCTAACCCTCCCCTGGGGCAGCTCCAGGCCGTTCCCTGGGGTTCTGTCGCTGGGCCCCAGAGGGAGGAGATCAGCGCCTGCCCCTTGGCTCCCCCTCGGGAGGAAGCTGGAGGCTGCCATGAGTTCTGCCCTCAGCCTCCTCTTCTCCAGGCTGAACCAGCCCAGGGCCTTCAGCCTCTCCTCACACGCCTGCCCCTCCAGACCCTTCCCCACCTTTGTTCCCTGCTCTGGACACTCCCCAACAGTTTTATGCCCTTTTTGTGCTGTGGCATCCAAACCTACACCCAGCACTCAAGGTGAGGCCATTGGGCTTGAGCAGAGGTCCTTGGGCTCAGGGAGGTTTCACCCCACACCTACGCAGGGAGCCTGGCAGCAATCATCTCCGCTGGAAGGGCCACCCCAGCAACACCAGCCCACGCAGGGCAGTGCCCTCTGCACTGCTCTGGCCCACCCAGTTTGGGTGGAAAGGTGCTGGGGGGATGCTGTGGGCACTCCTTGTCATCGGTTGAAATGAAAACCTTGCAGCGCAGTGCCTGGTGTAGGAGACGTCAGCACATGCCGTTGTTTAAATCATGCCTAAAAATCAGCCTCGCTCATGTAATCACCCTGCTGCAAGGACATTGCTCCACTGACTCGGCTGCCCTGTGAGGGGACCGGCGTTACAGTGCTGGAGCCTGAAATCCCGCCAGGAAGGCTAAGCCTATCTCCTCCCAGCACCCCTCCGCACTGATTCCTCAGGCTGTGCCCCTTTAACTAAGATGAAATGTTCCACAGATCGATGCAAAGCAACACAATTACTTCATTAGCAAGACGGCAAGTGCAGCACATACCCCTCTTTGTTAAGGCCAGTCAGACAAGCTCATTAAACGACAGCTATTTTTACATCTGGTGTCATAGGTTTCCTTATTATTCCAGTGGCGACCCCTTGAACAGAGGTAGGATCATCTTTCACGTCCTCCCTAATTCAATTTAAATCTATTATTTTTAATTTATGACACAGAAGGCATCACATTCGCTCCCTGGAAGTGTAAAATACAAGTCATCCGTCTCACCTCGCATAGGTACAAATGCACAGCAAACCCACCGAGACAGCAGGAACCGCGCAGCTCACCTGAGGGAGGCTGAGGTCCAGCCCAAACTGCCTTTACAACAAGCTGGATCGCAGCTGCATTTTATTTCTTACTTCACCTCCAGAAACATGTTCTGTCTCCTGTTCCCTTTGGCACCTCTGGAGTGGTTCCTGCAAACAGGGGAGGAGAACGGTGAATGCAAACAGTTGTTGTCCGCTACCTCAGCGGCGGTGGGAAGGGACACGTCCATGACCTGGCTGAGGTCCCTGCTATTGCACGTGAGCAGGTCCTTCTCTGGGGGCTTTTACAGCGCTCGGAGAAACCAGTGGGAGGTTTTGCAGACGGAACACAAGGACACCTTCCAGAGGAGCAAGGAGGATGCTGAGATGTCCTCCTTGGTGGCTGTCAGTACCTGGTTGTCACTGACACGAGGCCCGTTTGGCTCCCTGCAGACGACTTCTCATGAGCATTGGGCTCACACTGCAGCACCCAAACCCCTCACCTTCCCTACAGCAGGGTCACCAGTGCCTCTGGGATCTTTATCTCTGCGTCCCCTCTGAATGTAAAAGAACGTGCTCGTAATTAAAGGAGTATGTTAGTGTTGGAGGAAGCACGGAGCAGTAAAGACCACACAGAAACCGTTAAACGGGCTCAGACACCTTTGCAGCATTGCACGTGGACGTGGCACTGCAGAGCGGTGACATCACCAGCCACCCTCGCTCCAATTTGCTCATCCTCGTGGCAGCAGAAATAGGCATAAATGGGTGGGCAAAAATGAAACGCTTGAATTGAAAAATAGAGAGGAACAGTTACCCAGGTCACGGAAACAAGACTGCTGCTCGGATCGCGGCTCCTTGAGTGACCTGACGCTGTCCTTGTATGAGTGCGTGACTGCCCTCCCATCCCTCTGCTCTGCCTGCTGCCACGGTGTGACAGGCGACAGGGGCTCAGGGAGAGATGCCGCAGGCTGAACAGATGTCAAGCCCTCTCGGAGAGCGCGTTGGTATTGCAAGGTACACACCTGAAATTTCCAGCTTTTCTGGGGTCTGGTCTGATGGAGCTTTAACAACTCATCTCTGCGGGAAGATTTCAGTCATTTAAGAAGTAGGAAAGACTAAGGGCTGCTTCTGAACTCACGGAGAGATTCCAGTTCACACAATTTCAGCACCAGCCTTTGGCTCTGGAATAAATAATATACCCTCTTTCTGGATCAGTTTTTTGTCAGGTTTATGAATTATAAGCCTAGGAAATAGATTTTAACTATCACTCCTAAACATATTAGAGTACAATGAATTATTCATGATGATTGAATGCTTCATTGGATTTATTTCCCTTGCTTTAATGAATCATTTATGGACTTTTGGACATTTATCTTACTTTAAGCTCTTCAGCAAATACTTTGAATGAACAATTTTCAGCCAGCGGGTTTCTTGGACACCATTCCCTCCAATATCCGCTGCCATTTTTGGTTTCTGCTGTGCATGCAGCTGCACGTATGCTATGTCACTGATTTGGCCTCCTGGTTAGATGACTAAATAAATAATAACATAAGATTAATCGAAGGCAGGTATTTGCACAAAGAATAGGTATCTCCCAAGCAGCCCACCAGCAGGTCCATTTACACCCTGTCCATTGACCAAAGCGGGGGGGGCAGGGGAAAGAGTAGAAACGATCACAACTTGGTTTTCGTGGTTATCTGCATCTGTCAGCAAAAGGCAAGCCATCAAGGTCACAATACACCTGCACAGAGCATGGTGACCCGGTACGTGGAAGCCCAACAGCAGCCAGGTTGTCCTCTCCTGGCCTCCAGCCACATTGCAGGTCGTCATAACAGCACGAAACCAGCTCTTCTCTGCCTTGGGAAACCCTGCTCAGCGGCGCAAGGGCACCACTCACCACCAGCTCAGCAGAAAGGCTGGAAGGCTTCGAGCCCAGGAACGGCACAGACATCCCTGTGCGCTCTCTCCACCCAGCAGAGCCAGCGGAGAGCACCTAGTGGCCTTGGAGACGTGGATAGTAAATGGTCTTGCCAGCTTTCCTGAACACCGACGGCTCCGTCTGCAGCCACATTCAGCCACCACCCACTCACCACCCATCTCCTACCCAGGCACAGTCGGCTGCACACCTGAACATGGCTCTGCTGGTGGCCACAAGCGGGGTGGTGGCAGGTCTTATCTCTGTGAACACCCTCTGAACAGAAGGCACGTGTCCCACTCCTCGGCTCAACGCAGGTCTACAGAATTAAGGAAGAGGCACACACTGATGTGCCCTTGCATACTTTCACCCACCCATTAATGATCAAAACCAATTGTCAGGATAGTGCTTGCACTCATAATTTGTTACCTTCAGCGCAAGGGTTTGATCCTTCCCAGAACCCCTGAAGCAGAGTAGTGCTGGAGAAGTGGCACAGCAGGACTCACCCAGTGACCTAGTGATTCAAATCAGTAAGACCTTATAAAATTTTTGAAGCCAAGGAAAGCAAAGCCCACAGAGAAATCTGACCCTACTTATGCCCAGCAAAGAAAAAACCCAAAAAGAAACACCTAAAATCCATTTAAGTTGCTTGATTGAAGGCAAATACAAGCAGGTGGTGGCTACGACTTCCGAATCAAGTCCACGGCGGTGTGCTGGAGCAACTTCAGGTTGTTCATTGTTCACGTGAGAAGCAGATTAATATCTCAATATGTGGAAGAACTTTGGAACGTGTACGTGTTGCCTCAGCTGTGGGAGAGCGTCGCACAATAATTGCCAGATGCAGCAAGATTTATCAGTGGTTTTACAACGTGAATGAACGTTGTCTAGGAAATCTCCTCTGTCAACTTCTCATGCTACGTTTTCATGCCTGACACGTGCAGCTCATGTAATCTGTTTTATTAGTTTCTCTGGGTTGGGACAATAAGACTTTAAGTGAAATGTTTGGGGTTTTTTTCAGTGAATCAGGAAGACAAGTGTGTTAGAGAGAGCTGCTGATTCCTCTTAACTCGTTACAGCTCAGGCTGGAATGAGTGCTCGGGCTGAGATGGCATACGGAGGGTGTATGACAGCACATCTTCTAAAAACCAAGGCTGCATCAGCAGCACGTGTATTTTGGTAAGCGCAGGGAAGACAAAAAGAGGGAAAAATATAACCGTGGATTTTCTTGTCAATAGGAGAGTCACTGAAAACAAGACACAAGGCTTTCCCCACTGCCACTGGTGAAGAGTTATTCCTGTTTGAATACCAAGTCTGTGGAGAATGATGAGTCAGTTGGAAAGAAATGGTGGGTCACTGCAAAGCCGCAGCTTCAAGTAAGTGTTTTTATCCCAACGCTTTTCATAGAACCATAGAATGTTCCGAGCTGGAAGGGACCCATCAGCCCAACTCCTGGCCCCACACAGGCCCAGCCCCATCACAGCAGATGACCGAGAGCGTTGGCCAGACACTGCTTGAACTCAGCCCAGCTCGGGGCGGTGACCACTGCCCTGGGGAGCCTGTGCCAGGGCCCCATCACCCTCCGGGGGAAGAACCTTCTCCTGATCTCCACCCTAACCCATGGATTAGGCAACAGCCCATGGGAAGGCTCACGGTTCCTCATACCGGCTTACCAGGATAAATCCTCTCGCTGGTCGTCAACCCGAAGCACCCAGTGAGCGTTAGGACTGGTGCCCCAGCTGTGGGAGAGCAGCCCATGCTCCACCCCGTGCTGTACCGGCACCTTGTGCTGCAAGTCTCCGCATTTATGACAAACGATACGCGAAGGCACCCAGCCCTGGCGGCTGTCTCCAAACACACGTACCCGTCACCTTCCTTCGCGAGGCTCAGCTGCCTGGGAAGAGCGCGGGTGTCTCATGCGTTATCCCTCCAAACATATGCCCAACGTCTTAGTAGATTCTCACATTTTGTGTAAACAATAGCACTTGTGTGGCTTAAAACAGAGATGTAATTATTTCTCATTAGCAAGTTTTGCCATGATATTTGGGCAGAAGGAATTGAAAAGCGGACAGTTGTTATAATTTTTTAAAAAATCACAACATTTCAGCCACCTTTGAAGTCTTCAAGTAAACTGCATTTTTCCTGCCAAATTCAGAACAACGAGGCCTGACAAGATGAGCCGTGGGAGACAGCTCCTCATCCGTCACTCGCAGCTTTCCCGGTCGGGGCTGGAATCGAGCCATTAAGCTATGCTTGCAGAGCAACCTCACCAGTGGTTTTGAGTCCTGCTGCTGCTCTTTTGTTGGATAAGAGCACTGCAAAGCAGCGAAGCCTGCACGTTTTTGCCAGACACCAGGCGTGCTGTACGGTCAGCACAGTCACCGGGAGGTTCAGCAACTCTCAAATTGCATTGCCAGCGTATTTCTGCCACCAATTTGCGAGGTGGCCGCAGGCACGTCACTAACACCTCAGAACAAGTTTGGCCTGGAGCATCCAATTATCCCCGCGGCTCTTGGGCTTAGAGCTAAGCATAAACTTACACCTCTAGTAGACTTGCACCCAGCAGCCTGGTCTTCATCCAGCCCTAAAGCAAAGCCCCTTTCTCACGGGAACGCTGCGGGCTGTAGAGAAGTGCGTGGAACACCACAGGGTCACTCCTGGGAGGGGAGGGGGGCTCTGCCAGGCCTGCCTCGGGACCCACAGCCGTCGGTGTGGGGAGACTTGGGATGACCCCCCCGAGGGGCAGATGCCCCGCTGTGTTTAGGCATTCAGACGCTGGTCCCGGGACAGCAAGTCGCGTGGGTCCTCCTGCCTCAGAGCTGGGTGCCAGCCCTGGAGCACATCTCTGCCCCGCCGGGAGGGAGGAAACTGTCAGCAAGATGAGAGATGGCTTCAAATTAAACACAGGCTGCTGTTTAAAGAGGAAATCTGCTTTAATCCAGAGATAGCAACAAGGATCAACAGGGTTGAGTCAGCCGCCCTGGCGCTGCGCGACTGTCTCCTAGAAGCAAACGCTCTGCGGTGCACAAGCGGTTTGAGCCATTTGCGTACCGTTAGCAGCCTCTCCCCATACAGCTGCCCCCGAACCACAGACCTGGAAGAAATTCATGACAGCTTGCTAAAACGCAGCTGGCAGAACTTCCCTTCAAAATGCACTGCAAAAACATTCAAATCCCCTTCACTCGCCGCTGCCTCCGCTCTGACCCAGCGGCCCCCGGCAGGTGGCCGGCCAGCGGCCACGAAGGAAACGGAAAAGCACTTCGAGTGCCAGGAGAAAATAAAATATGCAGTCCAGAAAAGAGATTTTAAATAGGAAAAACACCCGCTCTCTGTGTGTGACTCGCTTTGATTAATACCTTGGTCTACACATGTCCATCCGTACCATCAAACCAGTAAATCCACCTGTCCCAGGCACAGGTAACGTTAAAACACAAGTCACTGACATGCAAACAGCTGGGGAGAAAATACCTGCAGAGAAAGCCGACAGCTTCAGGCGTTCACGTGAAGCCTGGAGTCTAAACCAGATAACGAGACCGACAAGGCGGTCACCAGGCTCATCCCTTCCTTTCCTCTGCGCCAGTCACAAGGAGAGCGGCAGCTCGGCACCCCCGGGGCCGCGGCCCTGCCAGCAGGTCCCGGTCTCTGTGAGCACCGAACTGCCATGGAAATGTGCAGGAGCGCTGCGGCCACGCCGAGGGGGAGACGTGACCCCCAGCCAGGGCTTCACTTGCCGCCTCCCAGGCTGCTTGTTAGCCCAGGGCTCGGTGAAGGACACGGGCACTGGGGAGGTGACAACAGGGTGATCGTAGTGGCCTAAACCGACTCAAAGAACAGTTATCCAGACAGTGGAGCCAAACTCCTTCGCCATGGTGCCACATATAACGAGCAGCGGCAGCCACAGTCTCGGAAGGTTTAGGATGGGGCAAGCAGGTAGGGTGATGCAGCACCGGAACAGGCTGCGCACGGAGACTGGGGAATTTCTGTCCTTGGAAGGTTTCATCGCCTGGGTGGACAAAATCACGGCTGACCTGCTTTAGTGCTGGCCACAGCCCTGCTCCAGCGGGAGGCTGGAGGGGACGCCCTCCGGAGCTCCCTTCCAAGCGATGCCGCGCAACTCCGGGCTTCCATCGGGACGTCAGCCACTGCCAGTCAAGCGGCAGCACAGGCATAGGCAGGGCCACGACCTTCATTTTTGAAACAAAGATATTTAGCACCAAAAAAATGATCTTTTTTAATAGCAGCCTAGGTGTATTAATCTGCATCTTAACAGGACGAAACGATGCTGCTGCCGTACGCTGCGTTGCTGACCCAAAGAGGTGCCACCCCCGGGCTGCCGAGGTTCGGGTTCTGCTCTGTAAAACTGCGACATATGGCAGCACCCGCCGAACCCACCGCGGGCTGGCAGGAGGCTGCGGTTGTTGAAAGCACCTGACGACAGCGAACTGGATTTTCCTCCTCCTGCAGTCAAGTTGTTTTAGAGATCTGCTACCCTGGGACTGGGACAATTAGCTGGTTCCAATGAACTGATAATTCACTTACTCATCACTAGATCAGCCCCCCCAACTGTAAATATATCAAGACTCTTTCTCCACCACGAGTTCAGTCCTGCCTCTCTAGCTGGGAGTACAACGGCCAGGCTGCCGTCATTCGGATTTTTCATCTCAGCCACGCCGGGGAAACTGAATTAACAGCAGAAGGATGGTACCTTTGCACAATCTCCTCCCTTATCACACACATTCATCCTTTAAACTGGTCAATATTTTTTACTTATCCCTAAGCTCCCCAAGCTGAAAACGCGTGCAGAATTCAGTGCAAGTGCCACGACTTTGAAGCTAGTGATGAAAAAATGACTGGCACCCATTTGGAATGGTGTCTTCCCTGAAGTCAGGCAGACACATGGGACCGTGCAGAGTCAGTAACCCGTAAATGCTCAAAAAAAATAGGGAGGTACAATCCACGTCACCCCAGCAGAGGAATTGTACAGCACATCCTCGGTCGATCCGTAGCAAGCCTAGCTTTACTGCGCGCCAGTGAGCCACCCAGATTTACTCCAGACAAAGATCACGCCCATGCTGCCCGACATTTCCTCTGTCTGCGATATTTATCACCTCAGACAACGGCTCCGCTCTCTGCCAAACCACCTCATGAGTCCCGCTGCACATAACTTGTGGTGTAAGCGCACTCGCTTGTGTCAGCACCACCACGCTAACCCCAGCCGCGGGGACCTGGTGCTGGCCTTCAGCAGGAGGCTGAAGCACGTACCGGCACAGCCAGACCCGCGCTGCTGCGGCACCACGTGCGCCTCGACACCCCGGCGGCTTTCTAGAGCTGTTGCTGACGGGCCACGGGTCTTCAGAGCTGCCTTGAGCTTTCGTGGCCATCCTCCTCGCTGCGGGGGGGGCAGAGCTGCCCGCGCCTGCTTGCTTCCCTTCGCTGGGTTTTCCTCCTCCCGAGCCTGCAAGCGCAGAGTTCCTGCTTCAGGGCAGCAGCAAACGCCCCGAATGCCCCGTGCAGGGACTGCACCGGCTGGCCGTGTCACCCCCCCCCAAGCGCCGTCCTTACCCCCATCGCCGATCTGGAGCAGCTCCAGAGAGCCGGGCCCAGACTGCCCCCGCCCTGACCGCAGGAGGAAAGGGCCAGAGGCGAGACACCGACGGGGGAGCGGCGCGCAGCCCTACGCCCTGCACACACCGGGTGGGAACCGCCTACCCGCCGCTCCTCCTCACCAAAACCCGATACTGCCTCTCCCTCTGGAAGGGAAAACCAGGATCAAGCCCTCGGTTATCACAGGAGCTAGACAAAGCCGTCGTGACTTTGAGGGGGGATTTCAGCCCACCGCATGTTACAGGAGCGGCTCATCTTTAGGTTCGGAGGGAGCCCCAAACCCCACCGGCACAGCGGCACCGTCCCCACTCCCTGCAGCGTTTCACAGCCTCCCCGGCCGACCCAAGTTCCTTCTCCTCTGTCAACACGACCAGGGTTCACAGGATCACAGAATGGCCGGCGTTGGAAGGCTCACTGAGAACTGCTTCCATAACAGACTTGTATAAGCTACACTTGGCCTCCGCCTGCCGTTAACCCCTGCCGGGATGGCTGACCTCACTCAGCTTTAGTTCTGCCTGAAAATGACACACAAAAAGGAACTACAGCCTTCAGCAGCCGTACGGTGGAGGTTCTGTACGGCACGAGCATCTCTAGCCCTTTGGTAGTCTTTCAAACTGGTTTTTAAACAAAAAATAAAAGAAAAAAGGGCCCTTTGGCTTGAGAAAAACAAAAAGCAACATCCATTTTCTATGTAAAACAACAGAAATAAAGAGTAAGTGCCAGTGAGCAGGGAAAGGCACAGCCGTTGGGAGAACAGTGCACCCACGCTTCTACGGGTGGGCACAACTACGCTGCTCCAGTGAAAAGGAGGAACAAATCCTGATGGGGAGCACAAAGCAGAGTTGCTCCCCTGACCCGCATTTTGTGCTCGCAGCTCGAGCGGTGTCACTGCCTGACGGCCCACTCGAGTGTGCAGGGTGTTTTCAGCTGCTGAGGACAAAGGGCTCGCTGTGAGAGCTTCCAGCTTCTGCAGATATGGCCAAGCACGCTGACCTCATCCCATGGGCTCCTGGCATTTGGTGTTCCCAGCCTTTGGCCAAACTAAACGCATCAAAAATGGGATTTCTCTCTTGCCCCAAGGGAGCCGGGTGTGACGGGCTCAGAGGCTGCCCACATCTCGGATTAAGGATCACACGGATGCTTCTTTATTGGCAGCAAATCCCATGACTGTTGAACCCCACTGCAGACTCCTCAGCGAATTCCTCTGCAACCACTGCCTTGGCGAACGTCAGGCTTCAGCTGAGTACCGGCTCTCTAGGAAAGCCCCACGGCTGCCTTGGCCGGGATCTCATCCCGATGTGGTGCCTGAGAGACCAGGAAACGACCCGGCTCACCTCCCAGTTTACATCAGAAGCCCACTGCGTGCGTGGCCGTGCAACTTCCAGCTCCGAGTCCAAACCTGCGGTGCCCCTCTCTCTCGCCCTCCCACCCCAGTCCTAACTACGGACTTACAAAAGGCGCCGTCCCACGCTGCCCCGTTAGCAAAGGCTTCACAATGGGCTATTCACCAAACAAAACTTTTTCCCCTCTTTCCACTCAAAGTCCATGGCTTACACGACTGCACCGCGTGTTCCTTCACCACGCGTCGCCCCTTTACCCACCTCCATTAACCATTCATTTGTGCCAGTTCTCCAATTACCCAGGAATTTTCCATGCACCAGCATATTAAATCCTTTAGAGAAACTAAGGCAAGAAATCTGCGGGATGGAACTTTGTTCAGAGAATCGGTCAAGTCAGGGAAGGGACCGTGTTCGTCTGGAAGGACGTACCGTTGGTGAGCTCCAGTTTCCATGCACGGTGCTCCCGCTGGCTGGGGCCGAGGTGAGCAAGGCGAGAATCCCTCAGAGCCATCTTCTTAACCCACAGCCCCTGAAAAATATCTGATTTCACTTCCAGTTGCTTGGGTTGCTCCAGCGGGTGTGTAAACTGGTCCTGGACAGGGAACCAAACGCTACTCTGTTTGGACAACGAAAATAGCAGTAGTTTGAGTATAACCAGGCCAGACTTGCAATGGTGTGGTAGAAATTATGCTTAAAGGATGTAAAAGACCTGCATCATAATGAATCAGATGGAACAGGAGTGTCTACATTAAGACTTAATCTTCAGTCTAAGCTCCTTCACAAAAAGGGAAAATAATCCTCTTTGAGTCTTTCATGTCAAATTATGCAGCAGTCAGTTCCTACGAGCACTGACCGAGCTGCCCAACGAGGCAGACCCAGAGGTGCCCGGATTAGCAGCTCTCTGACTCTTCCCCAGCTCACTGCTTGGAATCTCTGAGATGCTCCCACAGGTCTTGGATTTCTGGCGGCAATTCCACACTTCTCATCCTCCTCTGGCCTCGTCACAGCTGCGACGTCAGGCCGCACCCGCTGGCCAGCACAGCGCAACTGGAGCCAGCGCGCAGCAAAACTTCATCAAATCACTCAGCTGGCCCCAAGAGAGCTCTGCGGCTCTGCCATAAGTGGCAGCAATGGGCAGCACCTGCCACTGTCCTACTCCTTGGTCTCCAATTCCTTCCTTTTCCTCCAGATTTACACCCATTACGTCCTGCGGCTGCCCAGTTCCCTTAGTTACAACCCAAGAAATACTTCTAATACATCAGAGTTTTAACCAGCATCCTCCTTGTGCTGGGATAGAATCACAGAACTAATTTTCTGCACAGAAAAGCTGCGTGTTAGAGCAGGCTGCAGCACTGAATTCTGCGAGAACAAAGGTGGTCAGACACTGATGTGGTTCCTGGCCAGCTGTGGAATGCAGGCTCCCACAGGATCAGGGTCTGAGCAGTTCCAGATAGCCAAGTGCAGAAGCTGGGAGGGGTGAAACGTCATCAACATCTCGCTCCCTATACGTTAGGGGATGCTCTGGGATGAACCTCTCCCTGTGGTGGCTGCTGTCCCTGGGGGGTCTCGTCCACCGTCCCGTCCCTGACCCCACCCTGCCCTGCCGGGTGCGGTGCCTGTCGCGTTCTGGCTGGAGCTGCGCTGCTCGCTGGGTGACACCAGCACTCACTGCTGGGGGGGGCAGCTCGCCAGCCCGGTGTCACCTGAGTGTAACCTGCTGTATGTTATACTGCATTGGGGTTATTAAGATTTTTACTCTTTTATTAAATCTGTTTCCATTTCAGCCCACGCGTTTCATTTTCTTTTCCCAATCTCCCCATCTCGCGCAAGGGCAGACAGCTGGAAATAAAACAAGTCTAAACCACAACAGCCAGAAAATGAGATGCAACAAATCCTGCGACCTCATCTGTCAGGCTCAGTTACACTCACCAGGAAATAAACCCAAGCACCAAAGCAAAAACCACCTGCAGAAACTGGGAAACAACAGCCAGCTTACAGCAGTCAAACGGTGCGGGTCTCCCCGGAGCGTCAGAAGCGTGGATGTAAGGGGAAAGCGTGGGCCTGGGCCTTCTGGCCGACCCGCAGCATCAGGCAATTCTCATTTCCCTGCCTCGCCACGTATCATCATCAGATCGTGCCGCTCAGCTGTAGCGCAGAAGTCTCTCACAGACTTGAAATACTTGGATCAAGGTATCAGCATCTCCTATACAACCCATACGCGTTCGGAAAGCGATCCTGTTCCCATCACGCTGCAACAGCAAGAGAATGGGATAGTCAGGAAGTTCTTAAGACGTAAAGAGCAAGAGATACCGTCCGGCAAGAAGTCCCTTTACACCCCGACGGGTTTAAGACACACTGGCTCCGCGGCTGTACTTTTCCCATCTCCGATTAATGTTTAACAGAACAGGTATGCACAACCTGGGCAGCTTTGTTTTTATCGCTGCACGCTGTCAACGGGAAGCACGGGGATAGTTCGAACATGGAGACGGCAAGAGCGCCTCTGTTCAACAGCCACTGAGGACTAGAAGCCAAGTAAGGTACATTTGAAAGCTCCAAGAGGATTGTTAAGTGCACAGGTCCTCCAAGTTGCTCCCTCCACCTGCTTTTTATCAGGGATCCACTCCTTACACACAGGACAAAAAAAACATTCAAAGGAAGAAAAATTCTACTTAAAGAATTCAGAATCGAGCCCAAAAAACACCCACAAACCCCACAAACAAATCTTCCAATGAAAGTCTTACAATACTGATCTTTATTCAGGACAGACTCACAGTACTTCATCTGCTTACCCTGAAAACAGAACTCACAACTCGCCTGCTGCGTACGAGCCATTTCAAAAGGGGCTGACGAGCTCCGGCTTATCCCAAGCACACGTAAATTTGAAGGCAACAGAGAACGTCGTCACCAGTTGTATACGCGCGTGTGTGTATACACACACACAGACATGACGGAGATGAATCATGTACATACACACGTATTTTGCTGCCACCTTGTGACCAGTCTCTGACTAAGGAGGTTTAGCTCACACGGACCCAATTCTGCCACCTTTAGTCACACCGAGCTCAGCTGGTGCTTTTGGAACAGGCACCCGATGCCGGAACGGCCGGCTGGGTCAGATGCCCAGCGACGGAAATTTTAAAAAGGCTGAATAAAATAACTGTTAGTCTTCCGCAACTTCCACACACTCTGTGTCACAAACATTACGGGGAACATCACTAAATTCTTTCTGATAAGAATATCGCAGCTTTGCATCCAAGCTGTATGGCTGTCTTCAAAACGGAGTAAGCTGGTGCCTGTAAAACAAGGAGGGAGAGAGGAAATACACCTGAGGGCGCGTTTCGTTTGAACCAGGCTGTGCTAAGGAATAGCACGCACCATCTAACACACCAAAAACTCAGGGCAAAGCAAAACCACAAACAAAACACCCCACCAAAACCCACCTGTATTTGTAGCCTAATCTACCCTGGAGAAAACTAAATTAAAAATTACCAACTTTGCAGAATGTTTCCATTTCTCCACAGATGTAAGTCAAGAAGGGGCGGGGGGGGGTGGGGAGGGAAGACAAGCCACATATTCCACATAGAGTGTTCAAGGGAGCACAGAATTTGTATCTCACGCTTCCTGACCTGGTTGTGTTCGTCTACCAAGATGACGCCCCAAGCTCCCAGCTGTATGGATGGTGCTTATTAGCCTTATCTTCAAAAAATATTTAATCTAAACTTAACATCAAATTAAAACCTGTACAGAGGACACCTCTCAGGAAAACACAATCGCTTTAACACTTGACACGAGTTCCAGCAGATTCAATTTAGTTCCAGAAAAGTGAAAGCTGCAATACGCAGTGTTTTCTTGTATTTATCTGTGGGAAAGGATATCAAGTGCCTCCTTCTCTTTATTCTTCTCAAATAAAGAACTACACCGCAGCCACTGGACAAGGAAGGTAAGAATATCACCTCTACATCCCCGCTAACAGCGCGCTGGTTAACATCGTACTTACCGCCTCCGCGTCATGCGCAAGCCCGATGTCGTGGTGCTCCCGTTCATCATCCCGAAATTGCTTTATTATCTTTAAAAGTAGCAGGTAATTGGTAAGTCTACTTCGCAGAGAACTCAAGGCAGCTAGTATACAGAACTATCCGCTGGCATGCCCAGGTCTCTCAAATCTCCAGTTCAGCAGGAAGGGAATTAGTCACAGCATTCCCCAAACCTAAGGACCTTCTCATAGTCTCACAAAAAGCCTTTATAAACTCAGCCGCTGTTGAACATGTCACTATCTTATTTACTCTTTCAAGAAAGCCTGTAACCTGTACTCACAGTAACAACGCACAACACTAATTAGTTCCACGCACACAAATTATCCTGACAGTTCAAGTGATGAAATGGAGCCCCCTGCCGTGCCAGATGATGAGGAAGGGTGTTTCCCTGCTAGCCAACAGGGCTTTCCTCCCTTCCACCATACCCTGAGCAACACTACTCTTCTCTTCTCGTTTCTCAACCGGGACAAAGAGGTTTCGAGAGCTTTCCCCCGAGCCGCCGGCAGGTAACGCGGGCTGCGTAACAACGCGCTCAGAGTTCAGGGACCCAAGCGCCGTCCCTGCCCGACAGGTTCGCGTCGCTGCTGGCTCCACGGCCGGCCCTCCTCACAGGGACACTGCGAGTGACCTCCCCGCTCAGCTGCTTCTCCGTGTTTTGCACCCTCTCAGCGCTGCGCGTGGAAGCAGGACCGTCTCCCACAGACACCCCACAGGGACGTGTCCCAACTGGGTGCCCCATTTTCTTACTTACATGCTCCGAACAGCAGTCAAGAGCAGAGCCATGCAGTCGTACCCAGCAGGCGCAATACGTCCCTACGCAATCCTATTTTCTTCTTTTGCTGCCCTCCAACCCTTCTTTTCAGGTAAAGGCAGTCAAAGCCAAAGCACAGCTCTCCTAGCCAAGAGGGGAGCGCTGAATCACCGGAGGCATGCCGAAGCTAACCCAACACGTTTTATTTCAGCGTTTGATCAATTTAGTGCCGCTGAAGGAACAGCCATCCTTTTAATCTAAAGTTTCTGCTGACTTCAGCGTTCTACACGATCAAACACAGAAAGCTGCTGTAAATGCAATAAGCATGTTATTTTAAGAGAGCAAAGTCGCATTAGACAGTTCAATGGATTTGTTAAGCTACTTGTCAAGTCACAGGTAAATACCTGCAATAGTTCTTTGTACTTTTCTGGATCCTCTTCCATAAGAGTTCGGATCTGGCTGTTGTAGTGATCCGAGATACTCTCTTCCACCGCCACCGTGCAAGCCATCGCACCTCTCTTCCCAAGTAAAGCAGTCCCAGCCCCTGCGGGTGCAGTACCAGACATACACAAACAATGAAATCTGAAGCAATACGAGTCGTTTACACATTTGGGGACTGCCTAAAACAACAGCAGTAACAATAACACAAACTCACCCAAAACAAAACCCGCTACGTTCCAAAAAGGCAACAGAACGGTAGGTCGAACTCTGTACGAAACCATGAGCTCACTGAACTTTTTCAGGTGATCTTTTTCTTGATCCCACATTTGCTGCAAGAGCCAGGTCACAGTAAAGCATAAACCCAGGCCAGTTAAACGGCGCCAATAAAAGCGCTAAAGAAACGCGGTAACAGCTCAGGCCCACGCCGGTGAGTGCAGCGTAAGGCTGTTCCCGTCGCGGGGGGAGCGGAGGAGGGCAGCCGGGGGCAGCCATTGAGAGGCAGCACGAACCCACCCGCACAGCAAGGCACCGCGGCGCCTGCGACCCCCTCGGCAAGGCACCCCCCGCTCCCCGCAGCCCGCGGAGGCCTTTGGGAGCAGCCGCACAGCTCGCCGCCCTCTCACCCCGCCGCCGCTACCCCAAGGCGAAGCGGCCAGGAAGCAGCGATGGCGCCCGGGCCGCCCACCTGAATGACGGGCCCCACGCTGGACCTGCCCAGCACGGCCATCTGCCCCGCGTAAATCCGGTCCGCCCCGTACTCCCCGGCGTGGTCCACCCGGATGATGCGGTCTATGACGGGCTTGCTGAGGCCCTCAGAAGCCGCCCGCGTGCCGCAGAGCCGGAGCGGAACGGCTCCGGCGGGCAGGGGCCACCTTCCGCGGGGACCTG